>CAUYPK010090181.1:0-15000 GCA_963574355.1 Loris lydekkerianus
AGAAAATGCCATGAAGGCTACGTTGAACAGTTTGATGAGAATATTTCAGATTGTATATGAAACCCGCACATTGTACCCCTTGATTGCACTAATGTACACAGCTATGATTTAACAATAAAAATAAATAAATTAAAAAAAAAATGCCTTACTAAGAATAATGTCTTCACTTCCATCCAGGTTAATACAAAGGATGTAAAGTCTCCATTTTTTTTTTAATAGCTGAATAGTATTCTTAGTAAAGCATCACAAGAATGGAGAAGCATGAATCCTATGTGCTCAATTTTGAAATGAGGACAATTAATGACAATTAAGGTTATGGGGGGAGGAAAAGCAGAAAGAGGGACGGAGGGAGAGGGTGGGGCCTTGGGGTGTGCCACACTTTCTGGGGGCAAGACATGATTGCAAGAGGGACTTTATCTAACAATTGCAATCAGAGTAACCTGGCTTATTGTACCCTCAATGAATCCCCGACAATAAAAATAAAAAAATAAAAAAATAAATGCCTAATAATATCTAAAACTTGCAATTATTTGAACATATGGTACCCTCAGTTGACAAAATGTGTTTAAAAATAAAACCATCCTAGTATTCTTGGTAGGCTAAGGCAGGAGGATCGCTTGAACATAGGAGTTTGAGACCAGCTTGAGCAAGAGTTAAAAAAACAGAAAAATTACAGTCATGGTGACACGCACCTGTAGTTCCAGCTACTTGGAGGCTGAGGTAGGAGGATTGCTTGAGCTCAGAAGTTTGATGTTGCAGTGAGCTATGATGATGCCACTGCACTCCAGCTGGGAAGACAGAGCAAGGTTCTGTCTCAAAAAACAAGAACAAAAAACATCCAGAGTTGAGTAGACAAAGAATGACTCCAACTCTAAAAATTAGATTTCATAGTCCTCACTAGCCACCTTTTTCTTGAAAGATGCATAATTGAACTTACAAAATTAGAAAGCTACTCTTAGAACTTCATACCATCAGAAATGCACAGCTAGTACTATGCTGACCACTCACACACAGCTTAACAAGTGGAAAGATGTTTGAATTAGTAAATTAAACTCATAAACATTAAGAAGTGTTTGAGCTATACTGAATGAAGAATTCTGTGTGTGAGAAATGCAAATCCCAGCCACTCTAAAATACCACCTAATTCCAGCCAGATTAGTCCACATCACAAAGTCACAAAACACCAGATGCTGGCATGAATATGAAGAGAAGGGAATACTTCTACCATGCTGATGGGATTGCAAACTAATACAGCCTTTTTGAAGAGAAGTATGGAGAATCCTCAAAGGTCTAAAAGTAGACCTTCCATTTGACCCTGAAATTCCATCACTAGGTATCTACCCAGAAGAACAAAAATCACTTTACCACAAAGACATTTCCACTGGAATGTTTATTGAGGCTCAGTTCATAATTGTCAAGTCATGGAAGCAACCTTAGTGCCCATCAAGCCATGAATGGATCAACAAATTGTGGTACATGTATACCATGAAATGCTATTCAGCCATTTAAAAAGATGGAAACTTTACATGTTTTACATTTAACTGAATGGAATTGAAATACATTCTTCCTAGTAAAGTATTGCAAGAATGGAAAAATAAATATCCAAGGTACTCCATGTTAATATGAAATCAATATGTAAACAGTTACAGGATCACAAGAACAATAAAACACTAATATAGTCTAATTGGGAGTAGAGGAAAACGGGAAAGGGGAGGAGAGAGGGGCAAGGATGATTGGCAGAATGAGGAAAGGCATGACGTGGGATCTCACCTAATGTGCACATGGTGAGGGTATATAACACACCCCTTTGAGAGGCTCTTTTACAAATGGAGCTTTACCCTGGAAGTGAGAACAATGTAACCTCAAAATTTATACCCTTGTATTAATTTTAAATTAAAAAAAAAAAAAAACTTTTTAAAAAAAGAACTCTGTGTGTGAAGGTTGCTCCCTAAGTCGCTGATATGCCATTTTTCCTTGTAAATATTCTTTGATGCTCTGTGAACTCATTAAGAAACCTCCTGTACCCTGACCTCACCTGACCTGAGAACAGAGCATTTATCTCACCATTTTTGTTCCTTGTCCACACAAATTTCTCCCTATGGACTGAATGTGGAGTTTGTGAAGAGACCTTATAATTGGGTTTTGTGCTAAATATTGTGCAAAGATTTTGGTTTGGCTGTCTAGTTGTTCTGTTATTATGTGTGGATTTAAAGACATTAATAAGCCATGTTCCCCAGTTATAATATTCCATTCACTATATATATATATATATGAAAGAGGCAAAGTCTCCATCTTTCTTTAAGGCTGCATAGTATTCCATGGTATACATCACATACAACTTTTTAATCCTATTACATATTCCTTTCCCTCCCAAAGCAATCATGCAGACCATGGCTCGAAAAAACGAGTGGCCACTGGATAAAATGTGCCTGACTGTTGATGTCACCAAAAAAATGAAGGAAGACTATGGCCATCCCCCCAGAGAGGGTGCCTACCTCCACGGGCTCCTCATGGAAGGTGAGACACCTGAAGGGCGCGGAGAATCTTTCAGACTCAGGTTCAACTTGGTATTTGTCCTTTGTTGGTTCTGTTTCTCAGCATCTACTCACAGTAACCTCATGCTAGTGGGTATTTATCGTATCACCCCCTTTCACATAATTTAAATGCCACGATGAGTATCCAACATGAACCCAATTGTGAGGCTTTTGGGGCAATGGCACTCGCTTAAATTTTGCACCTGTATCTGGTGTTAATGCCACAAGATATCTTAAGACTTAGACGTACATTTACATTATTCTGTTTCAATACAAATCAATTAAAAAATTTTTCTACTTTTTAAAAACTATGAGCAAATGTGTTCTAGTATTTTACTACAACAATTCTCCAAGCCTTTAAGAAGTCTTGCAGTGTGAATCTCTAAGAGGGGGCTATCCTATGCAATAAATTTGGACATATGTTTTATTTTTCAGGACATCTAGTTCCTACCAAGATGTTCTTTTTTTACTTTGAAGATTTGAACTTGTGGTACTTGTGTTAAAAATTGAGTGGTGGCTCGGCGCCTATAGCTCAGACGGCTAGGGTGCCAGCCACATGCACTGGAGCTGGTAGGTTCAAATCCAGCCCAGGCCAAAAAAATAGCTGAGCGTTGTGGTGGGCACCTGTAATTCCAGCTACTTGGGAGGCTGAGGCAAGAAAATGGCTTGGGCCCAGGAGTTTGAGGTTGCTGTGAGCTGTGACACCACAGCACTCTACCCAGGGCAACAGTTTGAGACTCTATCTCAAAAAAAAAAAAAAAAAAAAAAAAACCCCCAAGTGGTGAGGTAAATAAGCAACCTAAAACCAGTGTAAGAAAATAACAATGTAAGAGCATAAGGCACACCTCTGGGTGTGGACCCTACAAATAAGGTCTCTTGCTAACAAATGCAAACATTGTAACCTAATTTTTTATACCCTTACATTGATCTGAAATTTAAAAAAAAGAAAAAAGTAGAGGGAATGTGGTGAAGTGGAGATTTCATGTATTTTTTTTCTTAGTTTGCTTTATGGTATCTGAATTCTAAGAGAATCTTATTTCATAAAATTACTTAAAGTTTAGCCACTGCACATATAAGCCGGTGGTATCTCTGCTGTAGGCCAGAAGTCATGGGCAAGCTCAGTTAAACAAGCAAAAACGTGACCCAACTGGAATATTTATTGCATCAAACAATTACAACATCAGTATCAACATGCCACACTGCTATGTTTTTGTCATAGGTGCCAGGTGGGACACCCAGTCTGGAATTATTGTTGAAGCCCGCCTCAAGGAGCTGACATGCACCATGCCAGTTGTTTTCGCAAAAGCCATCCCCGTGGACAGACAAGAAACCAAACATACCTATGAGTGCCCTGTGTACAGAACCAAACTGAGAGGGCCCAGCTACATCTGGACCTTCAGGCTGAAGAGCAAGGAGAAGACTGCAAAGTGGGTTCTGGCGGGCGTGGCTCTGCTGTTGGAAGTGTGAGGTGGCATTTCTGCGCCATTCCCATGCATGTTAAGTTAGTCTACTGAATTTTTAGTAACTTACGTGTATGTTTGCTTTTAAAAACACTATCCTTAAGAAGTGAAGGAGGAGTAGGAAAAGCAGCAAATGCAGAAAAAATACTGGAAACCTACCAAGAGTCTATGTTCAGTGATTTTAGCTTTCCCTGGGACCCCTCTCAAAGCCCATCCCACAACCCAACGAAGTACAGTATCACATTTTCATCAAGGTTCCTCTGAATACACAATCTCAAAAAACAAAGCAGCGGGATAATAGCAAAATCTTTTTAAATTAAAAATTAGTCCTTAAAAGGAGCAGGGATCCTAAAGGAGATAGTCCTGCTGGCCAGTGGTGCTTGGGACCTCCAGTGTCCAGAACGTGACAGTCCACTTATAAAACCCCAGGACTCTCATGTTGTGGTTCATTGCACTTTGTAATTTAGGGGATCGTGCTTCGGTATAAATTTCCCAAGAGTCAGAGCAGATTTAAACTTTGGTCACTCATGATAGGGGCACACTAGAGGGTAAATAACCCCTATAAACACTTGGCCTAGAGATTCTGTTTGGGAAGTAAAGTGGCAAGGCCAGATAGACAATTAACATAAAAGGCAAAAGCTGCTTATATGATGTCGTCCCTCTAACTTCCTGAACTTCAACCCATTTAAATTGTGCTTTTTAACATCAGCAGATATATTTAACAATTCAGGACTCCTCTGGTTTGCTGTCTTCCTGAGAAATCTTTTTAAGCATATAAACAATCTTTTTAAAAAATAGTATTTAGAAACAGTAAACTCTACAAAGCATTTCTGCATAAAAACACAACAGTAAAAATCTTAGGCACAAATGGTATGCATGTCTTGTTGGAGGTCTTTAAAGGCGAGTTGGCCGGATCTTTTTTCTCTTAATTATCTTCTACCAGCTGCTTTTGTAAGCTGAGAAAAAGAGAAGTGTTGATAAGCAGTTAAAATAAATATAAAAGCAGCAGTCTAGCTAGAAAGGTTCACCAAAGGTTGACCCACACCGCTGCCACACACCAATGAGTACAAAGCCAGAACTCAGATCTCCTAACATTCAAAATTCTGAATCTTTATGCATGCAAAATTCTGAATCATTAATAGTTATGCATGCCCCCCAAAAGACTTGCCTCACTCTCATGTTCCAAAACCACGACTGAAGAGTTAGCTATGTAAATTTAACTCACAATGCACAAGTCTGTCGGGTGCGCAGCGCCTGACCTCCCCTTTCCACTCACGCAAGTGATGTGAAAGTTCCCCCCTTAGCCTCCTTTGTCTATACCTTCCATTTCTGTTATGCATCACAGGGAAAATTTCAGCTAGAGGCAGTTTAGAGTTGAAAATTCTAGCAAAAGAATGTTCTAGTATGAGAAATATGCTTCTAATGCAAATAAATGCAGAATAGACAGCACTGGAGGTTCCCGTACATCAGCCATGAAATGAGGTAACAAGTCCCTGCCTAGAGAGGCTCCCATGCTGTGCCTGGGGATAATAAGCCCCATTTTTAAACTGCTAGAGACTTACCTCTCCAGGTATTCCTTAACGTTGTCATAACCATAAAACTTGGCCAGATGAATGAGGATCCCCGTAGCACAGCGGCCATCGCGCTTCCGACAGTAACTGCAGTTGCAGATCCCACGGCAGGGAGGACACACCCACGCCTAAGGGAGAGGACGTAAGACATCACCCCCACCATCCTCGGGCTCTCGAGACCTGGGTTCTAACCCAGATGAGCTCAGCTTGGCCTCTCCTCCCCCTTTAATCACAGTGTCCGTCATTCTGTGTCACAGGGTGCTCTTCACAGGCAGGAAGAGTTATCCTCCTTTCTCACAAGGGCCCAGAAAGGCTGATCACCCCCCACATCTCACACACTGAATTTAGACAAGACCAGCCATGGAATTAATTAGAAAACTTGGCTGTTGGCCAAGTCAGTCCCAAGCCTGTGAAACTAGTCCAGCCCTAGTTTTAGGAGAATGGAGTTTCCCAGCAGTCATGGTGTGAATTCTAGATCCTCTAGTATCTGTGCCTATTGTTAAAGCACTTAGCCTGAGTGGCGGTTTATGATTATCTGGCTGCCGGGGACAGTACATTTACCCGCTTGAGAGACCATCAGGGTACAGGTAAGAGCGTGCGGCAAGCTTGGGCACACGTACAGGCCACCATGCTATGACCTCATTTTACCGAGGGAAGTGAGGCAGAGAGAAGCTACACACCTACTTCATGAGGTTCAACAAATTAATAATTGAAATAACTGAAAATAAAACATGTGCAGTAACAGATGTGAAACACTCTTGAGCACAGTGCTGGGCACACAGCGCTCCACCCATGGGCTGCCCAAGAAAATCAAAGGGAAATCACTGGGGCCCGAGGTAAAGGCAGAGGGAGTAGTTTGTACAAAAACAGACAGCTGGAAGATTTTTCTCTGACACTGGGAAAACCAACACAAACTCCTCTATCAGTCCGCTTGTGCTCTTTCCAGAAGGGAACCCTGTTATTCATTTCCACCAGAGTCTTAAGATGCAGCAGGAAAGGAAGGTGGGAAAACCACAGCTTTGCATCTGCCGGTCCCTGATACGGACTCTGTTTTCTTCACCAACACAATTTAGGACAAAAACAAACACATTCCTACCGGGTCCAGCAAAGCCGACCTCACATCCTCCCCATAGCGGTTCCGCAGGCAGGGCCCACAGAACTGTCCTCGCACACCACCACAGCCCCGGTTCCGGCACACCGTCTTGGTGTCAATGGTCTTCTGCCGACACTGATGGCAAGTGTTACCCTGGGGGGTGGGGGGCAAAGGCGGCGAGCAGGTGAACACAGGGGCCTGTGAGGCCATACAAGGCCAGATGTCAAAATGTATGTTTCCAGGGGCCCAAGGCAGCACTGCCTGTCCCCCTTGAATGTAATAGGGCTGGTTCCCTAGTACAAACCATGCCATCTACCTCTACACCAGTGATTGTCAACCAGTGTGCAGCAAACATTTTTAAATATTATTTGGGGCTCAGCGCCTGTGGCTCAAGCGGCTAAGGCACCAGCCACATACACCTGAGCTGCCAGGGTTCGAATCCAGCCCGGGCCTGCCAAACAACAATGACGGCTGCAACCAAAAAAAAATTGCCGGGTGTTGTGGCGGGTGCCTATAGTCCCAGCTACTTGAGAGGCAGAGGCAGGAGAAATGCTTGAGCCCGGGAGTTAGAGGTTGCTGTGAGCTGTGATGCCACAGCACTCTACCCAGGGTGACAGCTTGAGGCTCTGTCTCAAAAAAAAAAAAGAAAAATCATTATTTCTGAAGAAGTTTAAAGCACAGTAAGTATATCCTTTTTTAACCTTTTTTTTTTCTGGATCAATATAATTTAAGTGTGCTATGAAAGTTTATGGGTTCAAGGGTGCCATTAAGATTAAAGAAAAAACAAAACAAAACGCTGCTTTAAGCATTTCAGTTCTGGGTTTCAGAAAAGCATATTGGGCCAAATGTGGCTGAGCAGAGAGCCAGGAGAAAGGAAACAATCGGGATGTCAGGAAGAGAGACCAGAGAAAAGTTCAAGACAGCAGGGTGGCAGACCCCACAAAGCAACAGGTGACCAAGTGGCCATGAGCCATGGGTGCCATCAACTCCACCTCAGCCCACTGCTGGAGACCTACGTATCTTTAGTGTAAAACCTCCTGTTTTTGAAATACTGGCAACTTAATTAAAAACACTTTAATACTACCTTAAGTGTCCCAATGCTTATCCTCCCCACCCCCAAATGATGCCACGTAACACAAAGCCTCCCTCCAAATCACGACTTGGAAAAATTTTAACGCATTTCCTACCAACTAAAGATACCCTGTCAGACTTTATTTTCAAAGGTTATATTACTACCCGTGTACACTATCCTTTACAATATTTAAAACATAAAAATGGTATAAATATTTTAAATATAACATATATAAAAATCCTTTTCAAACTTTGCCTCTGCCTCCCCCCAGATTCCGTGAATTCCTGAGAGAGCACGACCTCTCCCCTGTTGAGAACTACCACACTAAGCTTTCTCCCCTTTCCCAAAGCTGAGTCTTCCCCCCCACAATTTAGAACCTGCCTCTGAGCCCATGGGAGATAACTGCAGGCCCTGACAGCCTAAAAACACTGTAGGATCTCAAATGTCCATGCCGTAGGCTCCCAATGAGAATTGCAATCATGCAAATTATTCATCATTTATACTTTACCAGAACTTTATCATAAATTTTATCCCGAACAGTTACAGCGACATTTTCTAAATCCTCTTCAGTGATATCCTCCACTGGCCGAAAAGATGACACACGGTGACGTCGTCTATACTGGCATTTACCCTGCCAAATGACCAAAAGCAGAACCCGGAATGAGATCATCTATACTGGCATTTACCCTGCCAAATGACCAAAAGCAGAATCCAGAAAGAGATTTTAAGTGGTTAAAAAAAAAAAATTATAAAAATTTTAAATTCTTGGGCTGGGCATGCCTGTAATCCTAGTACTCTAGAAGGCTGAAGCAGGAGGACTTTGAGGTCAGATGGAGCAAGACCCCATCTCTACTAAAAAATAGAAAACTCAGCTGGGTATAGTGGCACATTCCTGTAGTCCCAGCTGCTTGGAGGCTGAGACAGGAGGATCACTTGAGCCCAGGAGTTTGAGATTACAGTGAGCTGTGGTAACATCACTGCACAATATCGCAGAGGAGGAAGGTTGAGACCCTGTCTCCAAAAAAATAAATAAATAATTTAACTGTCAAAGATACAGCATCATTAGTATTAACTGTGTCCTTTTTCTATCTCCCTGGAACCATTTCATTCACTTTGTCAACTACTGAGCTCCCACCAGGCTTCCTTCTCCACAAGGTAATGCAACAATAAATGAGAAATCCAGGTTTCTGGCTCTTTTTTATATAAGGGCTCTATAGGGACAGGGAAGTAAATCATATAAACCACTCTGAATACCCAAACCCATAACAAGAAAGGGCCGAGTTTCTCCCTCAAGGAACAGAAAAGCAAGAAGGAATCACTATAGTTTTCCACATGCAAAACACCATAAAGCTGACTGATGCTGTTAGAGGCCTTTATTGCCTGTAGCAGAGATTAAGTTGGGGTCCTAAGGAATGAGCTGCTTCTCAGCTCAGCATGAATAAAGGACTCTCTCTGTGACCTACAACTTAGACCCGGGGTTCTTCTCAAAGTGTGGTCCTAGTAGTAGCATCAGCATCACCTTGAAGAAATCCAAGGTCTTAGCTGCCACAGATGTCCTGGACCAGAACCTCCGCACCTTGCACCAGCCCTGGGCATCTGTGATGCACATTTCAGGACTGGCAGCTCAGACAAAGAATAATTCATTTATTAGTCAGCAAATACCCCACTAATTGTCTTCCTTCTTCTGAACCTGTAAAACTCTTCTGCAAACTTGGCCCCTGAGACAGTGAAGTTCTCTAGAGCAAACTTCTCAGGAGGCCGCGCACTTCGGGTCGGGTTCATGCGCCGCGGGATCTGTCCCTCAGAGAACGCCCGCCTCACAGTTTTCTTCTTCTGAAACCAAGAGCACAGACGTATGAGCTCATGTGCAACAGGGGGCACCATGGAGTAAAAGCCATCTGGTGACTGACTACTCGACAGCAGTATTGGTATGAACAACTGTGAAGAGTTCCACTTACAGAAGCTGAGGTCGGGGTTCGTGCAGGGAATAAGTCTGGCACCGAGTTCAGTTCTGCCAGTAACTGAGCAAGCTGAAGTTCAGAACAAAAGAAAGGAGCTTCCATAAATAACACTGCTGGCCTAGGTCAGGCAAAACCTACCACAAGTCTTTGATTTGTCTACTAGAAGAAACCTAACCTGTGGTTTATGGAACCCTCAACATTTACACTTTTCATCTCACCAGGTAAAGATTTTATCTCCAGAGGAAAGATGTTGATATCATCATTCATAGGAATAAATGATAAGCCTACTCCTGATACATAAGGATCATGACATTATTAACACAGTCCTGGAACGGTCAAGCCCTGGAGCACAAGGTCTGAATCCTGACAGAAGGGATCATCACCGAGGGGACCCTGGAACAAATCATTTTGCACACCTCCATCTAAAGTTTCAGCATGCTGTATAGAGAAGAAGTTCAGCTACATTATCCTCATGGTTATTCAGAGCTCCAAAAAATCTGATTCTAAATTTAAATAGGTTCATTTTTCATCAATAAAAATAACTGATAAAAATATTCCCAAATGAACATCTAAATTTTCACCAATAGGCATTAATTAATTAATGCCTATTATTAATTAATATCAGAGAATTTGATTAATAGGATTCCTTTTTGTTTTAAAGTTATACAATTATATAGGTGTCACTAACAAATTACAAAGAACATAGTTCTTAAAGTTGCAGATGGATACAGTGCTGATAATTTCTCTTCACGAAGCAAAATGTGCCTTAGGATAAAAATAGCCCCAACGTAGGCTTTTCATTTTCTTAAGTAACTTATTGGACATATAAGACATATCACTACATTATGCTTTTTAAAAAGGAAAATATTAAAATACTAAAGGTCACCATGAGAGGTAGAATTATGAAAAATTTTGTATATAAACAATTATAAAGCAAAGGATTCTCCAGAATGATCAGATTCACAGCTACTGACCAGACACAGAGAAAACAAATATACATAACAAAGATTTCACCTTATTCTATTAATTGTTCTATGAAGACATTTTAAAGTGAATTAAAACCGCTGAGGTTGTTTTAATTCTTGGACTTCTTCCATTCCTTCAGATATTTAAAAACCACAGCTGGCCACCTCCGGAGAGCAAAGCGGCTGCCTGACCTATACCCTGCAGCTCTACCGTGGAGCCCGCAGCCTTCCACTTCCTCTCGGCTTTCTGTGCTGGGAACGGGCCAGCTGTGCAGCCCCTGTCATCCCCAACAAAACTCTGTTCAAAACTTAACTTGGAAAACAGTAAGCAGCATTACTCAGGGCACCATGTAGGGGGCTAAAAATGGTCCAGGGGAGTCTCTGTTCCCAAACCAGAGCTGATCATGTAATAACTGCTTTGGAGGCTGGAAAAGAGAAAGGATACACAATACCCAGAGCACATTTTCCTGAGAGAAGCCAAAGCAGCAGCAGCTACAGCAGCAGCAGGTTCGAGGCTCTGTGGCCTCGGCAACTGGCGTCAGGGCCCAGGGCCCTCCCAGTGCCCCCACGGGCCTTACCACAGCTTTGTTCTCCTTGATGTTCATGGTCCTTCTCAGCAGGGCATCTGAACCCTCCTGGCTCTCATCCCTGGAGTCGTCCTCTGACTCAGAGGCAGAATCTTCCCTTTCTGTCCCCTGCCTAAGACCTTTGTTTCTTCCAGAAATTGGTTTATTATCATTCTGAAAGTGTGAGTTAGAAAACAACTGCTCTGAAGAACTGTTTTTATCTGGTTGGTTGGCCAACTTCTTGGTAGGGAACTGAAAGGCTACCCGGAGACCAATACTGCTTCTTGCGGACCTTCTCCTCCTCAGTGTAGGCTCCTCTTCTTCACCTTCCTCTTCCTCACTCACCAAAGACGCTTTGCCGTTGTCACTCAAGTCCAACTCCACGAGCTAACAAAATAAGTTCAAAATAAAAAAAAAAAAATGAAACATGCATTTAAAACAATCCTGACATTATATTAGGAAAACCATGAGTAATAAAGGAAAACCCTTTCTATGATTAACTCGCTCTGAACTTTTCAGTTAAATGTACAAAGTCAGCTGATGAGTAAAATGAAAGAGCTGGCCATCTACTGCTACCTGTCTTCCATTCAGAGCAGCAGGCAGTAAGCAAGACCCCCCAAAGTGAACTCCTCCACACTGGAACTGTAGGATCAACAGACACAGAAAAGAGAGTGCCTGCCACAAGGGTTATCTTGGAACAAAAATGCAGTGTTCAGGGGGAAAACACTGGCTAGTCTCCTCTAAACAACACAAGAGGGCAAAATGGACTGCACTTCGGTGACCAAGGGGCCGACAGCCCTTGGTCAAGGGAGCCTTCGCCTTTCACAGGGTGAAATCAAGTCAGGATTCTCTGCAGGTTGCTGCAGAGCACCCAGTCAGCCAGCTACAGAAATGCTCATCCCATTTGTGAACTGCACATGGTGTGGGTCTCCAGCATTATAGCACCTCTTGGTATTACAAGTGAGAACATGGGAAGAAAATATGGTAAATGTGGGAGGCAATGACAGGTGACATTACCCAGTGACAGTGGCATGACATCTTAGTTGTGATAGGACTCTCAGCAATGATATAGAGGTAGGTTTAAATAGTGAAGATCGAGGACATCTCCTAGGCATCATTCCTGGACCACAAGCTGGGAACCACTGTCATGGAATTCTGAAAATGCAGCTACGGTGCACAGACCAGCAAGTGGCAGCAAGATCGACCCAGGACTCAGTTCCACGACTGCTTCCTCAGTGACCCCCCAACACACACAATTCTAGTTGGATTCATGTTAGGCTCAAGTTGGAACTAAGACACGGGGAGAAAAAATGCAGACAACTGTCGCTCCTGGCATTATCAATCCACACCAGGCCACGTGAGAAATAAGACTATACTTGCACTGATTCATTTTTTTAAGAATACCCTGGACTTTCCATATTAGTAGCTTCAGGACTCAAAATGGTAGGCTGCCAAGAAATGCAATTTCATAGGACGCTATCAGGGAAAAACTTCAGATCTGCTCTACTTACTCATCACACTCTTCATTCACCCTGCCTCTCTTTACCAAGGACGCTGAGCAGCTCCTGACAAAGGGCTGCAGGAGGGTAAGACCAAACTATAAACCACAGACTAGAATCCCACCTGAGGGAGGGAGCTTCTTGGCTGTGGCTGTTTTGCATCTGGCCAACAGACCCCTAGAAACCAAGGGTAAGATAATATCCCTTCCACAAAAAAATAAGTCTCACCAGTTCTTACGAGAGTGGGCAGGAGCCACGCTGGGGAGCAACGGCACTTTTCTTCTCTCTGTATCCTGAGCTATAATTTGCAGGCAGACCAACGCTGAGCTGTGAGTTATAGCACAGTCTGTGCAATATGTAACAATTCATACCTCAAGTTCAGAGACTCCAAGGAAGGGGAAGGACTTCTGGGGTTATTCAGTTTCTCTCACTAGAAACACAAATTCTTTGAACAACTAGCTATCACTTAGCTAAAGAAAAGAGGACAGATAAGTCACTAAGAGATGATGTCCATTAGTATTTGGAAGGATCTTAGTGTCTTGCTGGCATCAAACCAGGGACTTACTGACCAGGACCCATGAACTGCCACCCAAACAGGTTCTGCAAAGAAAGCCAAAGGAGAGCTCGGGCCTGGAAGCCAGCATGGCTTTACACTGCTGCTCAGGAGAAAAACTCACCCCCAGCAGGGAAGCCTGCCATAAGGGGGCTTTTATGCCCTAAGTTCTCCCCCAGGAAAGGTGAGAGACAAAGCAAGCCTGGTAGTCACAGCTTTGTATAGCTACTGTACCAAGTCTCTTCCTGACTCTGATGAGGCTTCAATGTTTAGCTTTCCTCTTCATACTCAAGAAGAAAATGGAATATTTATGTTTTAGATAAATGCATGCTATTTTTCAGTTAGCAGAACACATTTTTGCACTTAAAAAAAATTCAAAGGCTGGGCTGGGCACAGGGGCTCACCCCTGTGACTCCTAGCACTCAGGGAGGCCAAGGTGGGAGGATCACTTGAGCTCAGGAGTCCTAGACCAGTATGAGCAAGAGCAAAAATAGAAAAATTAATCACATGTTGTGGTGCACATCTGTAGTCTCAGCAATCGAGAGCCTGAGGCAGGAGGATCACGTGATCCAAGGAGTTCGAAGTTGCAGTAAGCTATAATGATGCCCCAACAACAAATGAGTCTCTGTCTCCCACCAACCCCTCCCCCAAATCCAAAGGCTGTGCTTTCAAGTAACTTTACATGTCAGACACTAGTGGGCAGTTAACTAGCCTAACCATATAGAATAGAAGAGATCAATCAGCAAGTCTCTTGATGGAAGTGCCCAGAGCAGATTTCTCTGAGGGGCTCGGGCAGGCCTGGGTCATCCCTAACTTTAAGGATCAGGAAACAAATCCAGAAAGCACAGGGAAACAATTTGCACCACAGCTAAATTCCTGCCAAATTAACTTCAAACCCCAGACTATTACTTCACAAACAAGAAGGCCCTTAAGGAACTTATCACTCCAAAATAAAGTGAAAAGATGCAAGAGGTTCAAGAAAGTCTGAATAAATACATCCCAAACCCTCCTCCCCCCATGCAGGGGAAGTAACTAGATTTTCTCTTACAGAATAATGGACTGATGGACCATGAATTCGCCTTGGAGTAGCAATTCTTTTTAGGTTATATTAATTAGCTTGTAAAAAAAAAATAATAATAAAAAGTATTATCAAATCATTTTCTTCGTGAAGTAACCTCTTACAAGTAAACAATTCAGAAACAAAACTAAAAATCTTACAACCCATACTGCTTCCTGTTGTAATTATTCCCCTTACTTCTGGGTTACTCTTTATGTTCAGATCGCTCTGCGTAAATCCTTCAAAATCTTCAGCCTCTGAGTCAGTGTCCTCTATAAAAATTCTTCGTAGCTCTTCTGTGAAGTATTTAGAATGGAAACGCACATCCTGCTAAATTAAAAACACACATATTATCATCACAGAGACAGAAAGTAGAACAGAGGTTGTAAGGGGCAGAGATTAGAGAATGGCTGAATGGTACACAGTTTCTGTTGGGGACGGTGTGAACAGGCTTAATGCCACTTAATTATATACTGAAAAAAATGGTTTAAAAGATAAATCTTATGTACTTTTACCACAAAAAACACACACACACACACTTTCTAAAGCTTATGGAAATTCAGACCTACAAATCAGACAATCTGAAAAAAAATCAGAATGGCTGTAGTCTCAATTAGCTGCTGGCGTGACTGGTGAGTGCTCGTGAAACTCAGCCTTCCCTGCCAAAGC
>CAUYPK010090183.1:0-53558 GCA_963574355.1 Loris lydekkerianus
GGCTGAGTACATTGGATACTTTTTCTTCCATTCCTGGGATACTTTGCTAAGGAGAATATGTTCCAGCTCCATCCATGTAAACATGAAAGAGGCAAAGTCTCCATCTTTCTTTAAGGCTGCATAGTATTCCATAGTATACATGTACCACACTTTGCTAGTCCATTCGTGGGTTGATGGGCACTTGGGCGTCTTCCATGACTTGGCAATTATGAATTGGCCTGCAATAAACATTCTGGTACAGATGTCTTTGTTATATTGTGACTTTTGGCCTTTAGCATATTTTATAATGTATGTCTAGTAGCAATGAATTCTCTTAATTTTTGTTTATCTAGAAATGTCTATATTTCATTTTCCTTTCTGAAAGCTAGTTTTGCTAAACATAAGCTTATTGGTTGACAGGATTTTTCCCTTTTGTGTGTGTGTGGTTTTTGGCCGGGGCTGGGTTTGAACCTGCCACCTCCGGCATATGGGACGGGCACCATACTCCTTTGAGGCACAGGCACTGCCCATTGACAGGGTTTTTCTCCCCAGCATTTTGAATATGCAATCCCATTGCCTTCTTGCTTCCATTGTTTCTCATGAAAAGGTAGGTGTTATTTTTACTGGGGTTCTCTTAGACATGACAAGACACCTTTTCTTTTTGTTCTCAAGATTTTCTCCTTGTCCTTGACTATGAACAGTTTTATCAGAGTGTGTCTGCATTTAGATCTGTTCGTGTTTATACTACCCAGCATCCGTTAATGTTCTTAGATGTGGGCTTGGTGCCAGTATTCAGTGGTTAGGGCACTGGCCACATGTACTGGGCTGGCATGTTCAAACATGGCCTGGGGCTGCTAAACAACAATGACAACGACGACGACGACGACGTCGACAACAACAACAACAACAACAACAACAAAATAGCCAGGCGTTGTGTTGGGCACCTGTAGTCCCAGCTACTTGGGAGGCTGAGGCAAGAGAATCGCTTAAGCCCAGGAGTTGGTGGTTACTGTGAGCTGTGACGGTACGGTACTCTAGAGGGTAACATAGTGAGACTCTGGCTCAGAACAACAACAACAACAAAAGGTTCTAGGTTAGTGTTTTTCATCATTTTTGAAACGTTCTCAGCCCTTATTTATTATGTTTTTGTTTGTTTGTTTGTTTTTGTTTTTGTTTTTTATAGAGACAGAGTCTCACTTTATGGCCCTTTGGTAGAGTGCCGTGGCATCACGCAGCTCACAGCAACCTCCAGCTCCTGGGCTTAAGCGATTCTCTTGCCTCAGCCTCCCGAGTAGCTGGGACTACAGGCGCCCGCCAGAACGCCCGGCTATTTTTTGTTGCAGTTTGGCCGGCGCTGGGTTAGAACCCTCCACCCTTGGCATATGGGGCCAGCACCCTACTCACTAAGCCACAGGCGCTGCCCATGTTTTTTTTTTTTTATACAGAGTCTCACTATGTTGCCTTCTGTAGGTGCCGTGGCATCACGGCTCACAGCAACCTCAAATTCCTGGGCTTAAGTGATTCTCTTGCCTCAGCCTCCCAGGTAGCTGGGACTGCAGACACCTGCCACAACACCTGGCTATTTTTTGTTGCAGTTGTCATTGTTGTTTAGCTGGCCTGGGCTGAGTTCGAACCTTCCAGCCTTGGTAGATGTGGCTGGCGCCATAACCACTGTGCCACGGGCACCAGGCCAGCCCTCACATTTTAAAATATTTTTTATGTTCCTTTATCTTTCTGGTATTCCTATAATGAATATGTCGGTGTGGGGTTTTGTTGTTTTTTGTTTTGGAGACAGGGTTTCGCCATGTTGCCCAGGCTGGTCTGAATCTTCCAGCCTTAAGTGATCCTTCCTCATTCAGACTCCCAAGTAGCTGGATTTGATTATAGCCTTGATCCACCATGTCCTGTGTTGGTGTATTTAATGATATCCCCACATTTCTTTAAGACTCTGTTCATTTTTTTTTATTCTTTATCTCTTTGTTCTTCTGATTGCATATTCTCTATCAATTTGTTTTGTTTGTTTTTTTGTAGAGACAGAGTTGACGTCACAGGACTCACAGCAACCTCCAGCACTTGGGCTTCTGCGATTCTCCTGCCTCAGCCTCCCGAGCAGCTGGGACGACAGGCTCCCACCACAATGCCCGGCTATTTTTTGGTTGCAGTTCAGCCGGGGCTGGGTTTGAACCCACCACCCTCGGTATATGGGGCTGGCGCCCTACTCACTGAGCCACAGGCGCCACCCCATCAATCTGTTTCTAAGTTTGCTAATTCTTCTGCCAGTTCAAATTTAGTGTTGAGCCCCTTTGGTGGATTTTTCATTTCAGTTATTGTATTTTTCAACTATGGAATTTCCATTTGATTTTTTCTTATATAATTCCTATTTCTGTATTGATATTCTCTATTTGATGATTATTATACCTTCCTTTACTTCTTTAAATGTGGTTTCCTTTAGTTCTTTGAAGTGCTTGACTGCTAAGTCTGACATCTGGTCCCTCTCATAGGCAGCCTACTGCTTGCTTTTTCTCTTGTGTGTGGGTCATGTTTTCCTATTTCTTTGAATATGTCACAATTTTTTTGTTAAAAACTGTCTCTTAGCCAGGCATGGTGGCTCGTGCCTGTAATCCTAGCACTCTGCGAGGCTAACAATGGAGGATCATTTGAGCTCTGGAGTTTGAGACCAGCCTCAGCAAGAGCAAGACCCCACCTCTACTAAAAAAAAAAGAGAAAAATGGGTGGCACCTGTGGCTCAAAGGAATTGGGCGCTGGCCCCATATGCCGGAGGTGTGGGTTCAAACTCAGCCCCGGCCAAAAACTGCAAAAAAAAAAAAAAAAAAAAAAAAAAAAGAGTTGGATGTGGTGGTGCACACCTCTAGTTCCAGCTAGTCAGAAGGCTGAGCCAGGGGGATTGCTTGAGCCCAGGAGTTTGAGGTTGCAGTGAGCTATGATGATATCCTGGCACTCTAGTCTGGGCAACAGAGTGAGACTGTCTCAAAAAAAAACTCCTGGGCGGCGCCTGTGCCTCAGTGATTAGGGCGCTGACCCCAGTCCCATATACCAAGGGAGGTGTGTTCGAACCCAGCTCCAGTCAAACTGCAACAAAAAAATAGCCGGGCATTGTGGTGGGCACCTG
Organism: Loris lydekkerianus; assembly: GCA_963574355.1. NCBI lineage: Eukaryota > Metazoa > Chordata > Mammalia > Primates > Lorisidae > Loris > Loris lydekkerianus. The sequence continues at coordinate 3,110 of CAUYPK010090183.1, forward strand.
TAGTCCCAGCTACTCTGGAGGCTGAGGCAAGAGAATCAGCAAAGCCCAAGAGCTAGAGGTTGCTGTGAGCTGTGACGCTACAGCACTCTACCAAGGGCAACAAAGTGAGACTCTGTCTCTAAAAACAAAACATGGGTGGCGCCTGTGGCTCAGTGAGTAGGGCACCGGCCCCATATGCCGAGGGTGGAGGGTTCAAACCCAGCCCCGGCCAAACTGCAACAAAAAAATAGCCGGGCATTCTGGCGGGCGCCTGTAGTCCCAGCTACTCTGGAGGTTGAGGCAAGAGAATCGCCTAAGCCCAAGAGCTGGAAGTTGCTGTGAGCTGTGATGCCATGGCACTCTACCAAAGGGCCATAAAGTGAGACTCTGTCTCTATAAAAAAAAATAATAAAAAATAAAAAATAAATAAAAACAAAATAAAAAAACTCCTATATTTTAATATATATTTATATATTACATATACCACATTAATATATATATATATTAAAATAAGGTATATTTATAGTGTGAAAATATAGTAACATTTTTCAGATGTAAACAATGTAACCCAATGGGATGTACCCTTACAGTAATCTGAAAAGTTGTTTTTTGAAACAGTCTCACTATGCCGCTGTTAGTAGAGTGCAATGGCATCACAGCTCACAGCAACCTCCAACTCTTGGGCTTAAGTTGATTCCCTTGCCTCAGCCTCCCAAGTAGCTGGGACTGCAGGCTCCTGCCACAATGCACAGCTATTTTTTTTTTTTTTTAATTGTAGTTGTTCTTTAGAAGGCCCAGGCTGGGCTCGAACGAACCGCCAGCTCTGATGTATGTGGCTGGCACCCTACTCACTGAGTTATGGGCACCCAACCAGTAATCTGAAATTTTAAAAAATGTACAGAAAAAATATATTAACATTTTAGATAATTAATTGCAACAAATTGGATACTAGTGGCTGCCTCCCTACCATAGGCACACAGCTTCTTCTTGTTTGCTTATTTATTATATTTAGTGACCTGGCTGGACTATTTCAGAGAAATTTATTTCCCTTACCGTGTGCAGTCTCTGATGTCACCCCTAAGATAGCACAGCTTGGGGCATGTATATGGGCACCCTGGGATGGCAATGGTTTTAAGTTGGTTTTGTGACAGCACCGTGCCTCAGTGGGTAGGGCAACAGCCACATACACTGAGGCTGGTGGGTTCAAACGCAGCCGGGGCCAGCTAAACCAGTAATGACAACAGGTGCCTGTAGTCCCAGCTACTTGGGAGGCTGAGGCAAGAAAATTGCTTACGCCCAAGAATTTGAGGTTTCTGTGAGCTGTGATGCTACAGCACTCTACCCAGGGTTACAGCTTGAGACTCTGTCTCAAAAAAAAAAAAAAGAGGGTTTTGTCTCTTTTCTTGATCTTTCCATTAAGCTCTCTCTGTTGGCATCACACCCAGCTGTCAGCCTCAACTAATTACTAATTGCCCTATTGTTTTCAACAATGACTTAGGGCATAAATTTCTCCACAGTCTGATCAAATTAAATTCAAGTCCTTTTGCAGGGATAGTGTTTGAGGCTAGTCTTTGAAGTTTGTCTAACTTCAGGAGGGCTTTTCTCAGCTTTTTCCCAGGTTCTCGCTGGTAAACTTCCAGCTTGTCTAAGATTTAGCTTATTGCACTCATGGATCTACCAACCTTCTCTAAATTGCTTACTGCACTATCTCCATTGCTTTCAAAAGCACATGTAGGCCTGAATTTCCCCCCAAATAATGGTTCCAAATAAAGTCAGGGAGGTTGGGGCCCTAGTATTCTCAGCCTATCACATCTGGGTTAGAGGTTCCACCTAGGCGTAGGGGCTGGATTGAAGAAAAAAGCCCCAGCTTTTTTTTTTTTTTTTTTTTTTTGAGACAGAATCTCATTATGTTGCCCTCAGTAGAGTGCTGTAACATCATAGGTCTCAGCAACCTCAAAATCTTGGGCTTAAGCTATTCTCTTGCCTCAGCCTCTCAAGTATTTTTTTGTTGCAGTTGTCATTCATTGTTTTATCTGGCCTGGGAGGGTTTGAATCGGTGTATGTGGCCGCCCCTACCCACTGAGCTACGAGCACCACTCTCACCCTGGTATTCTAAGATTTCACACTGATGAGCCTTAGTGAAAACCTGTGCTTTCTTTTTATAGTCATTCATCATGTGGGGCACTTAGTGGAACTCCCAGTTAGGCACTTTCATCATTTCTGAAAATGTTTATTGTGTCTTTATTTAATTTATTTATTGAGACAGAGTCTCAAGCTATTGCCCTGGGTAGAGTGCTGTAGTGTCATAGTTCACAGCAACTTCCAACTCAGGCTCGAGTGATCCTCTTACCTCAAGTTTTTCTATTTTTAGTGGACAGGGGTCTTGCTTTTGCTCAGGTTGATATCAAACCTGTGAGCTCAGGCAATTCACCCGCCTTGGCCTCCCAGTGTGCTAGGATTATAGGCGTGAGCCACCACGCCCAGCCTATTGTATTTTAATTTTTTTTTTTTTTTTGAGACAGAGTCGGACTTTGTTACCCTCAGTAGAGTGCTGTGGCTCACAGCAACCTTAAACTCTTGATCTCAAGCTATCCTTGTGCCTCAGCCTCCCAAATAGCTGGGACTACGACACCCACCACAACACCCAGCTATTTTTTGAAACTGGGTCTCACTCTAGCTCAGGCTCAAGTGGAACTGGTGAGCTCAGGCAATTCGCCCACCTCAGCCTCCCAGAGTGCTAGGAATACAGGCGTGAGCCACCACAATGGCCTTAATTGTGTTTGCAAAATAACTCTTTCTCTACTCTTATGTCTTCTGTTTCGGGAAGTTAAACCAGCCTGATGTTGAATCTCACATTGATCTAATTTTCTTATCTCTTTTAGTCTGTTATTCATCTCTGAGTCTTTCTTTTTGACAGAGCCTCAAGCTATTGCCCTGGGTAGAGTGCTGTGACGTCACAGCTCACAGCAACCTCAAATTTCTGGGCGTAAGCAATTCTCTTGCCTCAGCCTTCTGAGTAGCTGGGGACTACAGGTGCCCGCCACAACGCCTGGCCATTTTTGTATGTATGATGTTGTTTGTCAGGCCTGGGCTGGGTTCAAACCCACCAGCTCTGGTGTATGTGGCTGGTGCCTTAGCTGCCTGAGCTACAGGTGCCACCTCTTTTATTTATTTATTTTTAATAAAAAAAATTGTGGGTGGTGCCTGTGGCTCGAAGGGATAGGGCACCGGCCCCATATGCCGGAGGTGGCAGGTTCAAACCTAGCCCCAGCCAAAAAACAAACAAACACACACCCCCCCCAAAAAAAAATTGTATTTACTTAGAAGCATTCAGAATGTCAACAAAACAGCTGCGACTTTTTTTGCAATTACGGAGTGGTATTAAGTTAACAGAACAACAATTATTTCGTATAAGCTGCATCAGAGACAACTAAGATGAAAAAACTACCATCCCCATATATAACTAATTTGTGCTATGCACCAACAAGAAATTCCATGTAAATTTCCATGCCAATTTACAGCCCCCATACTGTACCATGCAAAGTTAGTGGCTATTAAAAATACCACCAGGACAGGGCTATCTAATGACACATTCGGTAGTATATTAACTATACCAAAAAAGACACTCTATAGTTTAAAAACAAATCTTACACAGCCTTACATTTCAATTTTTCTTTAAAAAAAAATGAGTTGTGTACGGGGGGGGGGCGCATTAAATGCTTTATAGAAAGGAAAAAAAACTGCTCTAGAACCAACTTATTCATTACCACCATCATCTATCTTCTTCACCCTCATCTTCATCCTCTTCATCTTCCTCATCTTCCTTCTTTTTCTTGCTTTTTTCAGCCTTGTCGACTACCTTTTTCGCTGCATCAGGCTTTCCTTTAGCTCGGTATGCAGCAATATACCTTTAGTATTTTTCTTTCAGCTTTGCAGCCTTCTTCTTCATCAGGCCGCTTGTCATCCACAGCAGGTTTATTCCACATCTCTTCCGTCTTCTTTGCAACATCACCAATGGATAGGCTGGGGTGTCCTCCTTTTATTTTGGGCAATACTCAGAACAGAAGAAAAAGGCCAAAGGGGGCAGTGCCTGTGGCTCAGTGAGTAGGGCACCGACCCCATGTACCAAGGGTGGCAGGTTCATATCCAGCCCCAGCAAAACTGCAACAAAAAAAAAAAAAAAAAAAAAAAAAAAAAAAAAAAAAAAAAGGCCAACGGGGGCCCAGTTGGGGCGTTGGGAGCGGTGAAATTCTTTTTTTTTTTACGTTTTGGGGGGTGCTATTGTTTATGTAGGCTTTCATAACGGGCCTTGTCCGCCTTTGCCGTATCTTCAAATTTTCCTTTCTCTTTAGCAGACATGGTCTTCCGCCTCTCTGAGCACTTCTTAGAAAACTCTGAGAAGCTGACTAAAGCATCTGGATGCTTCTTCTTGTGCTCCTCCCGATAAGTTTGCACAAAGAATGCACATGATGACATTTTGCCTCTCGACTTCTTAGATCTCCTTTGCCCATGTTTAGTTATTTTTCCTCAGCGGGGCACAGAGTTGCCCAGTGCCCGTCCGGCTCTCGCTTGCCCCGGTGCCGTCTCTATGGAGCTCAATGTACTGCAATGAATGTCCATCTCTAAGTCTTTTTATTTAACTTTCTGAAAAGTTTCCTAGGCTTTATCTTTCTACTACTTTATCACATTTTAAACTTCTGACTTTTTTTTTTTTTTTTTTTGAGACAGAGTTTCACTTTGTCTTGTTACCCTCAGTAGAGTGCTGTGGCATCACAGCTCACAGCAATCTCCAACTCTTGGGCTTAGATGATTCTCTTGCCTCAGCCTGCCGAGTAGCTGGGACTACAGGCCCCCATCACAATGCCCAGCTATATTTTGTTGCAGTTGTCACTGATGTTTTAGCTGGCCGGGGCCAGGTTTGAACCCACTGCCCTCAGTATGTGGGGCTGGTGCCCTACCCACTGAGCATAGGTGTTGCCCTAAACTTCTTCCTTGATCTCTGCTGTCCCACTTTCTGTGGCATTCAGTTCTTGTTTCATGGGTGCAAAGCATCCTCCAATCTCTCCAAGATGAACAGTGATAGTTTCCTTGAAGTTTTCTTGTGTTCTTTGCGTCATCTTTGTTTTCTCTCTCTCTCTTTTTTTTTTTTTTTCTTTTTGGCCAGGGCTGGGATATGGGGCCGGCACCCTACTCCTTGGAGCCACAATCTTTGTTTTCTCTGAGTTTTTATTTATTTACTTGTTTGTTTGTTTATACAGAGTCTCACTGAGTCAGCTGTCTCTGGGCCCAGGATGGGAGCTTGGGCAGAGCCCTGATGCAGCCAGAGCCCCCTGGGCAGGACATCCATACAAGGAGTCCCACATACCTGAGCCCTCTGCTGAGAACGTTTGTCTCCAGGTCTGTGCACATTATCCTGGGGGTGGCAGGTCACCTCAAGAGAATCAGCACATGGGGTCCCCAGGGTCCTGCACTCTGCTAACCCCATCCTTCACCTCTCTCAGCTCCTACATTTTTGAGGGACAACTAGGCACAGATAGCAGGACACACTTTGCAAACTCTATACCTAATAAGGAATGAAAAAAGGTTAAAGGGGCTACAGGAAGGTAGGAGAGAATTATGGCCTTCGGGACAAGAAAGTTGGAAAGGGTCCTGAAGCAAAACAAGGAATTTTGGGTGGGTGTGACCTGGTTAACCAAGTATGTGCTGCTCCTGTAAAATACGACTTCTAGCCAGTGACACATGATCTGTAGCCCATGACATAAAACAAAGAGATAAGGATCCCCATCACAGAAGAGATAAGGATCCCCGTCACAGAACAGTGCACACCATAATTGCCACAAACATCACAAGAATAACAGACATGTCATACCATCACTAGTAAAGCCATTATCACTAGTAAAGTAACAGTTAATTATTGAAATAGAATAAAGAAAACTGGATTTATGTGACAAATGAGGTAATCCACAAGCAATGAAACCAGGACAGCACACGTGAAGGCCTGAGGGGAACCAGTGGGAATGCTCATAGATAAACGTAAGAGGAGTTGGGAGGAGAGCACTTATAATAGTGTATTGCTTTCGTGTGGGGTCTCCTCTCACTTGCAAGGGGGACCGTTTCCCACTCTCTGGAAAAGTCTATGCTTTGCTTTAAATAGAGTTACACTTCTCTCTTTGCTATATTGGAGCTTCACCTACCTCATTTTTCACTTCCCCAGTTGCTCGCTCTTCTCCCTTTGACTTAGCGGAACTTACTAGTTCTGCTGGGTGAACCAAACCAGATTCACTGAACAGCTCAGCAGTGAACCCTCTCACATCTAACAAGGCCCCTCTAGAAAAGGGGCCTCAGGGGGCACTTTCTTCTTTTTTTTTTTTTTGCTTGAGACAGAGTCTCACTATGTTGCCCTGGGTAGAGTGCCATTGCTTCACAGCTCACAGCAACTTCAACCTTTTTATGGGGCATAAGTGATTCTCTTGCCTCAGTCTCCCAAGTAGCTAAGACTGCACGTGTCTGCCACAACACCCAGCTATTTTTGGTTGTAGTTGTCACTGTTGTTTGGCAGGGCCGGGCAGGATTCAAACCCACCAGCTCCGGTGTATGTGGCTGGTGCCCTAGCCAATGAGCTACAGGAACTGAGCCTAGGGGCACTTTCTTTATTCCTTTTTTTTTTTTTTTTTTTTTTTTTTTGAGACAGAGCCTCAAGTCGTCACCCTGGGTAGAGTGCCATGGTATCACAGCTCACTCCAACTCCTGGGCTCAAGTGATTCTCCTGCTTCTGCCTCCAGGCACCCACCACAATGCCTGGCTATTTTTTGGTTGCAGCCATCATTGTTGTTTGGCAGGCTCAGGCTGAATTTGAACCTGCCAGCTCAGGTGTATGTGGCTGGCAACTTAGCCACTTGAGCCACAGGCGCTGAGCCCAGAGTCTTACTTTGTCACTCTCGGTAGAGTGCTGTGATTTCGCAACTCACAGCAACTTCAAATTCTTGGGCTTGGGCGGTGCCTGTGGCTCAGTGAGTAGGGCGCCGGCCCCATATACCGAGGGTGGGGAGTTCAAACCCGGCCCTGGCCAAACTACAACAAAAAGTAGTTGGGCGTTGTGGCAGGCGCCTGTAGTCCTAGCTACTTGGGCGGCTGAGGCAAGAGAATCGCCTAAGCCTAAGAGCTGGAGGTTGCTGTGAGCTGTGAAGCAACAGCACTCTACTGAGGGCAACAAAGTGAGACTCCATCTCCAAAAAAAAGAAAAAAGCCCAAATTCTTGGACTTAAGTGATTATCTTCCTCAGCCTCCCAAGTAGCTAGGACTACTGGTACCTGCCACAACGCCTGGCTACTTTTTGTTGCCGTTGTCGTTGTTTAGCTGGCCCAGACCGGGTTCGAATCCACCAGCCTTGGTGTATGTGGCTGAGGCTGTAACCTACTGTGCTCCGAGCACTGAGCCATGGTTATTTCTTTTTTTAAAGAGATGGGGTCTCGCTCTTGGTTAGGCTGGTCTCAAACTTGTGAGCTCAAGCAATCTGCCTGCCTCAGCCGCCCAGAGTGCTAGGATTACAGGTGTGAGCCAACACACCTGGCAAGGGGCACTTTCTATGGGTATTGCACTGTGCTAGATCAGGCAGGGTGAGGCAAAAACAGGAAACAAGATGGGTTCCCTACTTCCAGCTAACTGTAATACAAAGCAACACCTGCTAGCGTCCAATAGTAAAGGTGTGGGAGTCTAGAAGGTAGAGCCCTTTGGAAAGGATGGACCTAGAAGTGTTCTGTAGCTGGATCTGGGTGGCAGTCACACAGGTGTATACACAAGTAAACATTCATCATACTGGCACTTAAGATGTGTGTACTTTACTATAAGTGCTATACTTCACTTGAAAAAAAGGGACTGGCCCCAGCTTCAGAACTCAGCACAGAGTAGATAGGCCAACTGGGGGGCAGAAGGTAGGTGAGGACCACTGAGGCCGGGTGATGGCCGTGAGAAGTCAAGGGCATGGACTGGAGCCATTATCAAGGAAGAAGGTGAACACCTGGGGACTAACAAGAACTAACACAATGGCAGATACAGAGGGGATCAAGAGTGAGGAGTTTGGAGTATGAGAGCCTGGGCAGCCCTCTGGGGAATAAGTAGGGAGGACTAGGAAATCCTAGTATGTGCACAATTGACAAGGAAGTGGTCCTTCAACATCTGTTCAAACATCCCCAGAGCAGGCGGCTCACTGCCTCAGCAGCGCCCCCATTTTTCATAAGCTCTGAGCATCAGGACATTTTCCATCTATGGGATTAAATTTTGCCTCCAGGACATTCCTCGGCGTTTAGGATACCCTCTTGTCCTCTGAGACTGCTTTTCCCTGATCATCTAGTCTGGGTTTTGTATACCTTTCAACATGCTGGATTTTTTCCTGCAGATGTTGGGCAAAAGGGGCCCCAAAAGGATCACAACCCTTCGGCTGCCTGGCACAGCTTCTTATTTTTTTAGTGGAGATAACTGCCTATTCTGAAGGACAGATGGTTAGGAGACTTAGATGAGACAAGGTATGCAAAGCACAGTGCCTGGCACAGGTCAAGAGCTAGGTAAACATGAGTTCCCTTCCAAGGCCTTCTTCCCCTCATTCCCATTATGCCGATTTCCCTCAAGCATGGTGCACCAGAACTTGACTACCAAGACAGCAACCTTCAGAACTTCCAGGTGACACGTGAGCTCCCAAGCCACAGGCTGCCCACAGTCTGTCTCAACAGCAAGAAATGATCTTCACCCTCACCCTTAAGCTCCCCTGCAAGCGCCGAGGGAGGTGCAGTCTCTCCTCTCTGCGTGTACCCAGGCGCTTTTGCCCATGCTGGTTGCTTCTATCTCCACAGTGGTAACCTTTCTGCCTTCCCCTATTTTGTCCACACAAACAGAAGGAATCTTTGAGCTCTCCTTCTCCTTCTGGGAATCCAGAGGCCCAAAGGGGAGTCTGCTGGGCCTCTAGTTCTTAGAGCCTCTAGCTCTTTATCTGAGCAAGCAGGCAAAAGGTCACCATGGAGTATCAGCAGATAAAAGCACCCAGAGATTGATCTATTGCAGCAAGGGGATGCTCTCAGAGCCTACCTGGATTTTCTGTATGTCCTCCCAAGGCCCCAAAGCTCAAATCTCTGCCTCTTGCCTTCACACCCACCTGCTCCCTACATTCCTTTGCTATGAGACAACTGCAGTTCTGGCCTAATCCTCCCCATTGCCTTACCCCAGGTGGTACCAAACCTGGCTTGAATGTCCTTGAATATTTGGTTCCACCAGGAAGCTCTCAGTGTAAACAACCTGTCAGTCACTGGGGTTGACTCAAGGCCTCTTTGTTTAGAAGCCATTGCATGACACTTAGGAATTTCATGCTGCCCCAGAAACCACAATATATGTACAAAGGAAGGTATGGAAAGAAAAAGGTAATGAAGCTGCTATTTAATTGAGACTGAAAAAAAGTCATCTGCTGGTGTTGGTGCGTGGTAGAAGGGGCATTTCAATTTACTCCTAGGGAGGTACGTGCTAATGAAGCAGGAGTAGGATCCTATTTGGAGGTAACTGTAGAGCAGAAGAGTAAACCCTAGCACCCTGCACTGGCTGTGTGGCCCTCAATTTCCCATCTACCAAATGGAGTTAAACATACTAGTTTTTTTTTTTTTTTTTCTTTTCCCAGTTTTGGCTGGGGCTGGGTTTGAACCCACTACTTCCAGCATATGGGGCCAGTGCCCTACTCCTTTGAGCCACAGGTGCCGCCCTATACTAGTTGGCTCTATTATGAATCTGTTGTGTTAGGAGGGTGAAATGACATCAAGGAAACTCTAAGTAACATAGAGAACATTTAACTAATACATATAACCCACGTATCTATGACTCTATAGGGCTAGGGCTATCTAGGGCTCCATATAGTTCAGTCCTGCTCAGCTGCACTCAGAGCAGCACATACTGGCAAAGGAATTTAAAAGAAATCTAAATCTTGATGTGGGTTTCTCTTCCTGCTGTAGCCTCCCAAGGTGCTGAGATACAGGTGTGAGCCACTGCCCAGCCTTGGGGCTCCTGAAGAACATAAAAGTGCATTTGTTTGACTGATAATCTTCAGCAACATTCTTCAAGAACCTTTTTTTTTTTTTTTAAAGCCAGAGTCTCATTTTGTCGCCCTCAGTAGAGTGCTGTGACATCACAGCTCACAGCAACCTCCAATTCCTGGGCTTAGGTGATTCTCTTGCCTCAGCCTCCGGAGTACCTGGAACTACAGGCACCTGCCACAGTGTCCGGCTATTTTTTGTTGCAGTTTGGCTGGGGTCAGGTTTGAACCCTCCACCCTCGGTACATGGGGCCAGTATACTGAGCCACAGGCACCACCCACCAAGCCGGTTTTTAGTTTCTAACCAGGCTGATTTTTCTTTACATGCCTACTTTAGTCACTCCCTCTTTTAGGACCACAGGTGAGGCCAAGGCCTTCAGCACAGCCCAGCTTCCTCCTGGCCTCCAGCGTCTCATCTCCCCTGGTCTGTCTGGCACATGCCATCCACTGATCTTGACCACACTCCACATGCAGCAGGTACTGCCCTCTGCCCGGCCCCCAACTGCCCCAGCGTGTGTCTAAGTTCCTACAGCATGTCTCCAGATTCATAACAACTTTTAACAACTTTGGTCCTCCAGTAAGTCCCAGCTGCGTTCTGCTCTCTCCTGGTGGCCCACCCTGCTTGCTTTTCAATTCTGAATTACTGCTCTTAAGAGTTCATGCTGCCAGCCTCACTTGTGTTGTTTGCTGTCATTGCATCATTTTAATTGTTTTATAGCCATGAGTCTTTTTCCCAGCTTACCAAAAGCTGCTTGAGGTGTGAATTTGCCCACCCCTTCCCCCCATCACCCTAACACACATGGGTGATAGGAGTGGGTAAATTCACAACTACCAGGTAAAACACACACTTGCTGGGTGAAGGGCACACTTACATCTTTGGCTTAAAATATACAAAAGCAAATTATGTAACCAAACCTGTACTATTCTAAAATAAAATTTAAAAAATAAAAATTAAAAAACAGAAAAACCCACAAGAGTGGCACTTGCCTGTGGTCTCAGCTCCTCAGGAGGTTGAGGCAGGAGGGTCACTTGAGCCCAGAAATTTGAGGTTGCTGTAAGCTATGATGATGCCACTGCACTCTAGACTAGCCAGCAGAGCAAGATTCTGTCTCAAGGCCAGCACAATGGCTCATGCCTGTAATCCTAGCATTCTGGGAGGCCAATGTGGGTGGATAGCTTAAGCTCAAGAGTTTGAGACCAGTCTGAGCAAGAGTGAGACCTGGTCTCTACTAAAAATAGAAAAAAGTAGCTTGGTGTGGGTGGCAAGCATCTGTAGTCCCAGATACTTGAGAAGCAGAGGAGATAAGATGATCACTTGAGCCCAAAAGTTTGAGGTTGTTGTGAACTATGGTGATACCCAGGCTGATCGAGTGAGACTCTCTCTCTCAGAAGAAAACAAAATTCTGTCTCAAAACAAACAAACAAAAAAAACCAACCACACACACACACACACACAAGTCCTCAAAAGTTATTTTGCTCTGTTAGCACATGACAAGAAAAGCAGAACCATTTCTACCCCCAAAGACCTTGATGAAAATTTCCAGATGCCCTTTTTGACTGTTTATTTTTTCATTTGCAATAACTTCCTGTCTTTTTTTTTTTGAGACAGAGGTCTCACTGTGTCCCTCTTGGTAAGTAGAGTGCTGTGGCATCACAGCTCACAGCAACCTCAAACTCCTGGGCTCAAGTGATTTGCTTGCCTCAGTCTCCTGAGTAGCTGGAACTGTAGGCACCCACCACAATGCCTGGCTATTTTTAGAGACGGGGTCTCTCTCAGGCTGGTCTTTGAATGCCTGAGCATTCTACCCACCTCAGCCTCCCAACGTGCTAGGATTAGGGGCATGAGCCCCCCTGCCCAGCCCCTGTCATTTTTAAAGACCTCTGGATAAAGGGCAGAAGAAACTTTATTTATTTATTTATTTTTTAGACAATCTCACTATGTTGCCTTCCGTAGAGTGCTATGGCGTCATAGATCACAGCAACCTCAAACTCTTGGGCTTAAGTGATTTTCTTGCCTCAGTCTCCCTAGTAGCTGGGACTACACTCGCCTGCCACAACACTGGGCTATTTTTTGGTTGCAGTTGTCATTGTTTAGCAGGCCCGGGACAGGTTTGAATCTGATAGCCTGGGTGTATGTGGCTGGCACCCTACTTAGCTACAGGTGGCAAGCCCAAAAGAAACTTTTTATTTTATTTTAGAGACAAAGAGTCTCACTATGTTGCTCTCTATAGAGTGCTTTAGTGTCACAGCTCATAGCAACCTCCAACTCTTGGGCTTAAGCCTCTCAGCCTCCCAAGTAGGTAGCACTCCAGGCACCTGCCACAATGCCTGGCTATTTTTCTGTTGCAATTTTCATAGTTGTTTAGCTGGCCCAGGCCGGGTTTGAACCTGCCAGCTGGGGTGTACGTGACAGGTGCCATAACCACTGTGCTACAGGCGCTGAGCCAAGAAACTCTTTTTAAAATGTATGTTTAGGCCAGGCACAGTGTCTCACGCCTATAACCCTAGCACTCTGGGAGGCCAAGGTGGGGTTATTGCCTAAAACCAAGAGTTTGAGGCCAGCCTGAGCAAAAGGAAGACCCCATCTCTACTAAAAAATAGAAAAATTAGCTGGGAACCTATAGTCCCAGTTACTCAAGAGGCTGAGGCAAGAGGATCACTTGAACCCAGGAGTCTGAGGTTGTTGTGAGCTATGATGATGCCACTGCACTCTAGCCAGGGTGAGAGAACACAACTGTATCTTTTTTTTTAAAAAAAGCATATTTATTGATTTTGAAAAAAAAGCATATTTATTGACTTTGTGGTTGACCATATGCTCATCTGGCTTAATACTTAAAAATGAAGCCTGCCTCTCTCCTTTTTTCACATACAGGCCAATATGAACCTTCCTCCTTTTCTCCCCTCACTTCTATCTCTCCTCTCCTCTCCTCTCCTCCCTTCTCCTCCCCTCCCCTCTCCTCCCCTCCCCTCCTCTCCTCTCTTCCTTTTTGGAGACAGTCTCACTATGTTGCCTTTGGTAGAGTGCTATGGCGTCACAGCTCACAGTAAAGTCAACTCTTAGGCTTCAGCGTTTCTCTTGCCTCCGCATCCCAAGCAGCTGGGACTATAGGTGCCCACCACAACACCCAGCTAGCTTTTTGTTGTAGTTGTCATTGTTATTTAGCAGGTGCCGGCCGTGTTTGAACCCACCAGCCCCAGTGCATGTGGCCAGCATCCTAACCACTGAGCTACGGGAGCCAAGCCCTCACTTCTATTTTTTATACACAAACTAGCATGCCATGCACTGTTCTGCACCTTGATTTTTCTTTTTCACAATATATCTTAGAAATCTTCCCAAATCAGCACATTGAGAGCTCCCAGGGCACTGTTTTATGGCTGTGTGGTGCTCCAGTGTACGAATGAATCCTAATTCATTTATCCAGTCTCAGGCTGTTAGATAATGGTGGTGTTTCCAGTGTTTTACTACCAGCTACAATGCTGCCATAAATATAGCTTGTTCAGACATGATGTCACATACGTGAGTGTATCTGTGGGACAAATCTCTAGAAGAATTGCTGGGTGAAAGGGTAAGTCATATATGTAACTTTGACAGAATCTGCTAGATTGTTCCCCAAAGAAGATGCATCAATAAACACTCGTATCAGCAATGTATCAGAGTACCAGTTCTCCACACCCTTGTCAATCTAAGAGGCAAAAACTTTCAGTTCGGTGTAGTTTGATTTGTACCACTTTCCTCATGAAGGTGGTTGAGTAGCTACTTACATTTAAGGGCCTTTTGTGCGGTTGTTTTTGCTTTTGTGTGTGTGTTTAATGTGAACTTTTTATCCCCTGCGTACTTTTTTTTGTGTGTATTCTTGGTATTGTTCTAATCAATTCATAGCAGCTCTTTGTATATATTAGGAGAGTTTGTTATGTGAGCTGTAGAAAATGTCCCCAGTGTGTAATTTCTTTTGAACTTACCTTTGGGATATTCCTCAGGGGAAGTATTTATTTTTTTGCAGTCAAATGTAACAGTCTTTGCTTTTTTTTTTTTTTTTTTTTTTTTCTTTGCAGTTTTTGCCCAGGGTTGGGTTTGAACCCACCACCTCCGGTATATGGGGCCAGCGCCCTACTCCTTGAGCCACAGGCGCTGCCCACAGTCTTTGCTTTTATGGCTCCTACTTTTTGTCTTGCACAAAAAGGAACAGGACCCCTCTTACACACACACTTTTTTTTGTCAGTACGAGCTTCGACTGTCTTGCTGAGTTCCATAAGTAACAGGACAACTCCTGCTCTCTAAGAACTCCCAGTTTTGCGGAGACAAGGAACAAGTGACAACTATAATTCTCTTATAGTAAACAACAGGGGGCATGATGGGGACCTGAGCAAGGACCACACAGCCCAGTCTGAGTCAGCCAGGAAAGGCTTTCTTTTTTTTTTCTTTCTTTCCTTTTTTTGAGACGGAGTCTCACTATATCTCTCTCAGTAGAGTGCCGTAGTGTCACAGCTCATAGCAACCTCCAACTCTTGGGCTTAAGTGGTTCTCTTGCCTCAGCCTCCCAAGTAGCTGGGATTACAGGCACCTGCCACAACGCCCGGCTATTTTTTTGTTGCAGTTTTTGTTGTTTAGCTGGGTTTGAACCCACCACCCTTGGTCTGTGTGGCTGGTGCCGTAACCACTGTGCTACAGGCACTGAGCCCAGGAAAGGCTTTCTAAAGAAAGCGGCACCCAGGTATATCCAGAAGCACGTGTAGGAAAGCCTGGTGAAGAACAGCCTTCTAAAAGCAGTGACATGTGCAAAGAGCAGAAGCAAAAAGCAATATGGTTTGCTCAAGACTGTCCAGTCTGGAAAGAGGACAAGGGACCCTTCAGGATTGGCATGGAGTAAAGGGCAGGTCTACAGGGGAGGCAGAGGCCAGACCAGACCATTAAGGCCTGGTGTATACTGCCCAGGAGTCAGGGTCTGACCCAGAGGCAGTGAGGGGGTACCAGCAGAATGGAGGAAGAGCCAGAGACAGCCCCAGGTGGAGATGGGGTCCTGGCTTGGAGGCTTCTGCCTCTCAGCAGCCATAGCAGCTTTGAAGGGCTACAGGTGGCCTAACAGGAACGTGAATTTCAGACCTAAATGTTTTTTGAGTTTTGGTGACTTTTTTGAGATAGAGCTTCCCAGCTAGAGTGCAGTGGTTCCATCATAGCTCACTGCAACCTCAAACTCCTGCGCTCAAGTGTTCCTCCTGCCTCAGCCTCCCAAGTAAGTAGCTGGGATTACAGGCGCCCACCACCAAACCCAGCTAATTTGTCTGTTTCTAGTAGAGACGGGGTCTTGCTCTTGCTCAGACTGATCTCGAACTCCTGAGCTCAAGACATCCTCCTGCCTCAGCCTCCCATAGTGCTAGGATTATGAGCGTGAGCCACTGCATCTGCCCCTATATATTCCATTCTAACTTCCAGAATTCTATAAAAATCATCAGGGAAGTTAGCATCCTCTCTGAGAAACATTTCTGAGATGATGACAACTTTTAAGAGCTTGGACCTTTAGTGGGGAAAGCCATGGTTGGCACTCCTGGCAGCACCCCGCTGACATAGGGGCCAGACAACACAGCTGCCCACTCCTCTTAGCTCCAGTCTAGCTCAGGACACAGCAAGGCTCTTTAGGCCCAGCTCATGCCCATTCATCCAGATCCCCACTCACATTGGGCAGAGCTGCAGAAGGGTGGGAGATGGAGTGACAGGCCCTCAGAGATGGGGCCGCCAGCTGGCCTGAGTCCACAGGGGTATCTCTTTCCTTCTAATTAACAAGGCTTGTCCCGCTGAATAGCCACAGCTGTTTTCAGAGCTGTGCAACAAGTATCTGTAACCTTCTCTTCTCCTATGGTCTTTTCACACAGACATTTTGTGGCTGGTCTCTGTGGGCAACTGTCTTCCCTAAAGTGCCCAGCACAGAGCCTTGTATACAACAGGCACTCAGTAAATGGCAGCAGCTTCAGTTAAAATTGGGAAGCCTTACCACTTATCAGCAGGTTGCTGAGGGAGAAGAAGAGTGATGAGGACAGAAGTTGAAAACCACGTAAGTGGAACTTGGAGTTGTCTCTGGATTTCAGTTCTCTTGACTCTCCCCATTGCCTTGACCCCCAAACCAGCCACAGAGATGCTTCTTGAGGCTACCATTTTAGTTGTATTTTCTTTAGTTCCCTAAGGCAATTTTATCCCAAAGGGCCACTAAGTCAAGTGCTGTAGAGATAAAGGCTCTTGGAGGCTGCCAGAGCCTTGGTGTTAACCAGGACGCTTGCTGGTCCCCTCCCCCATACCTTTACTCTCAGGGCATGCATGGGTACCCCCTATGCATGACCTGGAAGCCCAGAGGGGAACAAGCCAGCCACAACCTCTGCTCCAAATGGCAAGCAACTCCTCCCCTCTGTAGCCAAATAGCAAATAAGTCAAACATGGGGCAGCAGAGGGTTTCTAGGCCAGAGTGCATGGTCTCTCTTAACCTGCTTCCCCTTTTTGTGTGTATCGTGGGATTCCCTGCTCCCCTCAGAGGCTACAAAGCTGGAAAGATATCCAGGAAGCAAGCAAGGGGCCTAAGACCCAGAACAGGATCAACCCTGCTGGCTGCTTACCTATCACTTGCATTAAAGTCCATGCTGGCTTAGGGTCCAAGATTCCATTTTTCTCAAAATGAGACAGGCTGTTTCATTCAGTAAATGTGATGAATGCTCCTGGGCATATATGCATGTCTAGCTTTAACTCCATTATTGGTCATTTACTATGTTCCAGGCAGTTGATAGAGAGGGTATTTTTCACACATAATCCTCTTAACTCCATGAGGGTAGGATAACATACATCAAGAAAGTGAGGATGAGGAAGGCTAAGTCCAGGGTAAAGGTTCCACTGCTAGTAAGAGACATAGCTGGGATATGAATGAGGGGCTATCTGGCTTCAAGGCTCTTTTTTTTTCTTGGAGACAGTCTTACTATGTCACCCTTAGTAGGGTGCCGTGGTGTGACAGCTCATAGCAACCTCAAACTTTTGGGCTTTAGCGATTCTCTTGCCTTGCCTCCCAAGTTGCTGGGACTACAGGTGCTCGCCACAATGCCCAACTTTTTTTTTTTTTTTTGGTAGTTGTCATTGTTGTTTAGCAGGCCCGGGTCGGGTTCAAACCTGCCAGTCTCGGTGCATGTGGCTGGCGCCCTAACCACTGAGCTACGGATGCCGTGCCTGACTTCAGAGCTTTATCCTTCACCGCCACGTTCTGTGGGGACTAAGGAGTGCTGGTCAGTCGTCAGCCTGGACCCTTCCCCAGCCTCACCTAGAAATGCCTCCTGATCTCAGAGACCACACAGACAGGTTGTAAAAGGATGGAGCCTCCTAAATAGCCATTTTTCTTTATTTCCCAGCACCTCCAATCTCATGGCATGGTCTATGGGAAACCGCAGAGTCCTGACAATTCACGGGCTTCTCTGACTCTGTGTGGCAGCTGAGTGCCCCACCAAGAAGCCAAAGCTCCCACAGCTCAGCCAGGGCTGTCCAACTGTGGTGTTTCCAGGCAATCATACAACTGAGGTTTTCCCACCACTCAGTCCTCCTGTGAGGACAACACTGCAGCTTGCTTGCCCGGCTTGCTGCACCGACCCCACAAAAAGGAAGGTAGGGGCTCCATACAGTGGCATCTTCTGATCGAAAGAAGCTGGGACCTGAGCCTTTGGTCCTGTTTAACCTGGAGCAAGTCCAGCCCCTGAGGAGGGTCAGCAAATCCTCACCAAATTTTGCCAATGTCCATCTTCTTCACTGGGTTGGCCTGATCCCACGGTGAGTGCAGGACACACATGACAGAAATACCAGTTCAACTGTGCTGGACGTCACCTCGCTGGGAGAGGACTTCTTTCACTTTGTCTACAATGGTCTCCACCTCAGCCATGGCTCCCAGACCTGGAAGCAAAGTTCTGCTGTGACCAGGTGGGTCAACTGTGCCTGCAGCCCTGTATATCCCCACCCAGTGCTCCTGAAAGTTCCATCCAGAACCCAAGGCCGCAGAAGGCTCAGTACCTCTCTGCCTGAGCCAGACCCATGAAATCCCTCCCAGCCCCAGGTCAGGCCCTGGGAATCATTCCAGCAGCCATCATCAATTGCATGTGTGCTGCATGCCCGGGACTCCTTTGGGCACTTTACACATACTATCCCATTTTAATGGAAACTGTGATTCCCATTTTCCAGCTGAAAAAGCTGAGCTCAGAGAAGAGTAGTTTGCCAAAGTCACAACAGGCTGGGAACTGAACCCAAATGTGACTCCAAAGCTGAGCCCCTTCTGAGGCCCTGGGCTGTGAACTGGCAAGATGCCCACCTTGGTCTCCACACACCAGCTTCTTGGCCACACAGGGGATCTCAGTGTAGCCAAAGGCCTTGAGCTGGCCCACCTGCTGCATGGTGATGGGATGCTCCCACATGGCGGTGTTCATCGCTGGGCAGAACAACAGGGGCTTGCTACGGTCCCAGGCCCGGATGACACAGGTCTGTGAAGGGCAGGGAGAAGGGTGTCCTGCTGCTCCAGCTGCCACCCCTCCTCAGCCCTCCAGGCCTGCAGCCATCCCAGCTACGTGCTTGGGATGACCATGCAGCCTGTGTGTCAGGAGCTGCCTCATGTTCCTAGGGCTATGTCTCCTCATCCTTCTCTATCTCCCCGCAAGCTCTGGCACAAGTAACTGACCTTGAGCACACAGGAGGTGCTTGACCAATGCTCACAATGGCCTGGACACCTCCAGCAAGTCTCCCCTCCCATGTGGAAAGGTTTCCCTGTCTTCTTCACATGGGCTCACACCTCTCAGGGAGAGACCACCCTGAGGAGCAGAAGGCAGACTTTGCAGTGCAATGGTTCTCAACCTTCCTCATGCTGCGGCCCTTTAATACAGTTCCTGTGGGTCCTGACCGACAGGTTGAGAACCTCAGGGTAGTGCATCAGAAAGCGAAGAACTAACAACCAGCCTGCTCCTGAGGCTGGGTCTGTCCACCCAATACTGGCCAACTAAAGCCTGGCAGTGAAAATATCTGCCATGTGACAAAAACTTTCATGTAGGATGGGCACAGTGGCTCATATGCCTGTAATTCTAGCATTCTGGGAGGCCGAGGCTGGTGGATTGCCTGAGCTCACAGGTTCTAGGACCCCATTTCTAAAAATAGCCAGGCATTCTTATGGGTACCTATAGTCCCAGCTACTTAGGAGGCTGAGGCAAGAGATCACTTGAGCCCAAGAGTTTGAGGATGCTGTGAACTAAGATGCCACAGCACTCTACTAAGGGTGATGAAAAATAAATAAACACATAAAAATGTTTTAAAAATAGAAAAACTAGCTGGGCACTATGGTGGACACCTATAGTTCCAGCCACACGGGAGGCTGAGGCAAGAGGATTGCTCAAACCCAGGAGTCTGAGGTTGCTGTGAGCTATGATGCCACGGCATTTTACCCAGGGTGACAGGGTGAGACTCTATCTCAAAACAAACAACAAAAACTTTGTCATATATATTATCTCATGAACCCATACTGTGACCCTATGAAAATGAAGAAGGTGCAGTACCAGTTCATGGACAAGAAGCTGCATTTTCTTGAGAGGTGAGCACTGATCCAAAGTTACCCCCAGACAATGAACACCACTTAGGCAATCTTTTTTTTTTTTTTTTAAATACTGTCTCACTTTGTCCCCCCCTGGTAGAGTGCTGTGGTGACATAGATTACAGCAACCTCAGACTCTTGGGCTCAGGTGATCCTCTTGCCTCAGCCTCACGAGTAACTGGGACTACATGTACCCACCACAACGCCTGGCTAGTTTTACAGGCGGGGTCTCGCTCTTGCTCATGCAGTCTTGAACTCATAAGCTTAAGCAATCCACCCACCTCAGCCTCCCAGAGTGCTAGAATTATAGGCGTGAGCCACTGCACCCGCCCCGACCTATGTAATCTTCCACTGTATCTCACGGCCTCACCACTCCTGAACCTGGGCTATCGCACTGAGTCACAGACCTGAGAAGCTATGAAATGGACCCACCCACTCACAGAGTCTTCAGAGCTGTGGTCTTTGAAGTCATGTAGCCCTGAGTTCACATCCTGGCAGTGCTATCTATTACCAGCTGTGAGAACCCAGGCAAGTTACTGAATGCTGGGGTCTCAGCTTCTCCCTGCAAAGGCCCCTCACAGTGTTCTGTGAGGACTGAGGTGAGAATGTCTTATAAAGCTTTAAGAACAGGGCTGGCACAAGGGACAGGCTCCAGAACAGTGGCTCCTGTTCCTACCATAGGCCACAGACTTTGTGGGCCAAGGGCTGCCAGGGGAGAAATAAGCTCCCATGAACTCTGACTGCTCCAGACGCTCCTCCCAGGCTGTCACCCTGAAGGTGACAGTGACTGGAACACCTCTCCCCTGTAGTGCAGCCCATCTGGGAAGAGTGAGGGAGTCCAGAGAACAATGCCACCAACAGGCCAGCCTTATGACCATCCCCCCTTGGGCCCCACCCTCTCCTGGGGACAGGGAGGAAGTGGACAGCAAACAGCCTCAGGATCTGGCTGCTTGCGTCATCCCAGACAGAGTGTTGGTTTCCCACCAAGCCTTCTCAAAACAGCAACTGGGCTATGAGCAGACAGTTTCAGTCACAGTCCCTCTTAGCCCTGTGCCACTGCCACTTCTACAGAACTCAGGAGCATACCTAGAAGAGCCCCTGGACTGCGTGGGGTAAGGGTAAGAGCTGGGTTCTCTAGGTATCCTCAAAGCAAAGCACATCAACCAGAGCAGAAAGCCAATACCTCCACCTCACGGTGTATCTGACTCCCCCACACCTCATCTCAGAGCTCAGAGCTTCCTGGATAAACCACAGCTCCTTTGAACCTACTGACAAGAAGAGGGGGGAGAGAAAGGCATCAGTTCCCACATCACTTCGGTCTGGCCAGTGCTGTGCTCAGCATCTCAAGGTCTGCCCCTGGGAATCTGCTCAGACAGGGAAAAGGCCTGGATCCCAGTCAGAACCCAGACTGGTGACCCAGGGAAGGAACCTCCTCTTTCTGGATCTGACTACTTTTTTAGCACAAGCAAGGAGCCAGGGTCTCAGTGGGCCAGAGGGCAGAAGAAGATGGAAGTTCCTAGGCCAAGGGACTGGAGCACAGGTCCACAGTGAGCATGCCGTCCTCATGGCACCAGAAAGGGAGCAGATGTGCAGAGGGAAGAGGCAGGTAAGCTTCCTTTCAGGGACATAAGGAGAAAACATCTATTGAGAGAGGACAGAGCCATATACCAAGGATGCTGACAGTTCAAATGCCTTAGGATTTGAGATTCCTGAAAATACCTGTACCTTCAATGAAACCCTTTCAAGCAAATGGAGATGAGGACCCCAAAGACTTCAAGGAGTGATGGCAACTTTGAAGGAAAAAGGGAAGCAGTGCTTTCAGAAGGAAGGAAGGAGATCTCAGAGAGCCAGTTCAGGCCAGGGCTTAACTTTGGAGGTCATAGAGCTTTGTCACATCGGCTGCTGCCAACAACCTGGAGACTTGAGGAGATGGTGATGGTCATACAACTCTGACCTACCTGGATGAAAGTGACCAGGAGCCTAACTTGTTCCAGCCACCCGGTCAGTCCTAGCAGCAGCCTCACTGAGAAGCCTTCTTGATGGCACTGCTCCCAGGCCCGCCCTTCTCTGTACTCCCACCCCTGCTCCTGGCCACACAAGCTGTGTGTTGCTCTTCTGCTCAGCCTGGCTTATATGCAAATGATCCTTAAATCACCAGATTTCTCTATAATTGCCTTAACAACCCACTGACAAGCCTACAAGGACATTAATCTTATATCTGATCTCCCCAAATCCTGACCCAGCTTTGTTATTCATCTTCTCCATCATATTAAACTCTGAAAAAGTCCTGGTCATTTGTGAAAGTAAAATTGCTGGTTACCTCAGACATGTAGTAAGCATTTACCAAATGCCTATTCTTGCCAGCACTAGGTGAGATAGTGAATGCACTGTCAAAAGACAGATGGGGCCACTTACCAAGGAATATTCCCTGCCACCTGCATGGGTGATATAAAACCTCTCCTTTCAGACTGTCCCATGAAGCCCTCGGCACAGGTCCCCCACCCAGTATACAGTGGGTGAAAATTCAATAAAAGGGAGGGGGAGGGGCCGAGGGAGAGAGGAAGGAGAGGAGAAATCATACCCAAGTCTTCCCAGGATGATCATATAAACAAAGATGGCTCCTCTATAAGGGTAACAACTCCCTGTAGGCCTCTTAGGCCTAAGATAGTGCCCACTTTGCACAGCTGGACTTTTGTTTCTTTCCACCATCAATTAGCTCTCACTTCTCATCTTTCTCTTCTCTTCCCCTGATATACAATAAAACTGCATCTCAGCATTGTGGCTAAAGCTATGAGGGAGATACATGTGCATGAGAGACCCATGAGGAAGTCAAGCCCCTTATCAGACTGCCCACATGTATACAAGGCAGAGGGTGCCAAGTGTCAAGGGGCAAGGGACAGGTGGACACTCCCAGAGAGAATAGCACATGGAGTCGACCATCAGGACTGGTCTTCTGCTCACTTACTGGAGAGGAATGAGATGGGGGGGCGAGGGGTCTGCATTCTCTCTGAGTGACCCGGGCCCACAGCAAGTTTCCTTATACAAGGAAATCTGCAGCTCAGCACACTGGGAATGAGGCCGAGGGAGGGATGAGGGCACCAGGGAGTCACTCACAAGCAAGTTGTCACAGATGCCACTGGCCACCTTCCCCAGAGTGTTGGCATCAAGAGGAGCCACCAGCATGAGGTCTGCCCACCTCCGCAGGTCAATGTGAAGGACAGGGTCAGAGCGGTGCTTCCACATCTGGGAGAGGGGAGGAAACATCGTCACTGAGCCAGTCACTCTCCCAGCATGGAGGAAAGGGGGTAGAGGGCCAAAGTAGGCCAGGTCCCATAAGTTAGGAACCTGAGGGGGACCACTGACCTACCCCGCCCAAGCCTACCACAACTCCCTCCTGCAGCTAAGCTGGCGAGCACTGGCCATGGAGCCGGCAGCCTGAGAGAAACCAGGCCTGAGCAAACAAACGCCCCTTGTCTTTCTGAGCTATTCCCTTTATGGTTTGGTTTTCAAGAGGACTGACATCTGGCAGGGAACTCCTGGCCTGTCTGCTTGAGGCGGATGCTTGGGTTGTCCAAGCCAGTGGAAGGGCTCCAGGGCAGTGAGAAAAAGAGGGGGTGGGGTAGGGAAGACAGGCCAGCCAGAAATGTTCTAAGCTGAGAGTGTTTAGAAATGCCTGGCAGGGAACCCCTGTGAGGTCCACACTCGGGTCTCGTGAATTGGCCAGTGCCTACCCCACCGCAGGGGAGCAGAAGCAGAGCCCGGCGGCCGTGGGAAGAGAGGCACTCCCTGATGCTGGGAGCCACGTGGACTAGGGTGGTGGGAACAGAGCTTCTCTGTGGTTTCATCAGCCCAGATAAGTACAAGGACACTCAACCTCAGGCACCAGGCCAAAGCCCAGCTCCAGGGTGAGAGGGGACTGTGGGCCTCCTGCTGGCCAGAAGCTAGACAGATGTTTTCCTCATCACCTCTGCCCAGAGGGCCCTGACCACTGCCTTAAGCCCAGTCTGTCTGCTCCAGCAGCCAAACCATAGGTTGCAGGGAAGAATGCACTGTCCTATTGGTAGAAATGCAATGGAACTCAGCTGGGGGGTGTAGGGGGCCAGCACTGACCTCCCATTCATCAGCATCACTGTAGAGGGTGACCGGAATGTCCTGGGGACTGTAGAAATGTTTGGCTCTCTCAGTTGTGACCACTGCTACTTCCAACTGTCACCAAGAAAAAGTGGAGGGAGGGAGAGAAAGGAAGGAAGAAACTATTACCAAAGCCATAGGCCTGGAGGCCATAGAGAGCCAGGGCAGGCAAGGGCTTTCTTCCCAGCCTGGCTGTAGAGAGGACTTCTCCAGCAGTGAGCCCCATGTTTGCATAGCTACTTCCGCTGTCACCCAAAGGTCAGGCCCTACCAGGTGTGGCTCTTTCACTTCCCTATCTGAGGCGTTGCTGATGAATAAATCACCAATTGCCTGGTGTATATAAAGCAGCAAGCTCCCGCCACTCAGGCAGAGTGAGGCCCCATGGCAGAGGCAAACAGGTGACAGAGAACTCAAGGCAATAGGGCTGGGGAGGCCATGGGGGCAGGAAGGGTTGGCTGCTTGGAAGGCTATAGGTCTTGAGTCCTGTGCCACACCGCAGCCCTGCCCTCTGGAGGCCAAGGCACAGGAAACTGGGGCCCCGCATGTCCTGTATGTATCCACGCCCCCGCAAGAAAGCACACTCTCTTCATGTACTTCTAGGAAAGGGGCCTCATGGGTTCAGGCTGCAGACAGACTCCAGGAAAACAAAGCCCGTGTGCCCCACACTCACAGGGTGAGAATGAGGTCTGCCTTCATACCACCCCTTTACTAACAAATTACTAAAACAAGGGATAAGTTCAACCTGCTTAACGGAACAGATGGCTGTGAGAAACAGCACTCAGGAAAGCGAGCGGCACTAGATGGATTGGCCATCTTTTGTAAAACAAGATTTTAAGCTAACAGACTGGCACACTAAAGAGGCCCAGAGGAAGTGGCTGGAAGGGAAGTATAGGAAACCACATCTTCAGGGGGAAACCACGGAGTCAGGAGAGGACATTCATCTAGGAGAAAAAAGTGTCAAAGGTGACAACAACAGAATCATGGCCTAGCTGGAGCAGTGGTCTTGGGCAGTGATGTCCAGGCCAAATCCAGCCTGCAGACATGCTGTTTGGCTTGCACAAGGTTATAAATGTTTCTGAGCCAACATATACAAATGAAAGATTTCAGATAGAAAATCCAATTTCCTGGCTTCTTTCGAAAGCCTGAGAGCTCTGGCACTGCTGAATGCACCTGCTTACCTGGTAACAACTTGGGGCATGAAACAAGGGTTGCCTCCTACTCAACAGGGCATGCCTCTACTGTCTTACTGAGCACCCCCCTTCAGTTGTTCCCACCTATTGTACAGGCAGGGTGGGGGACACTTTCAGCACAGCACCTAGAAGCAAAGCTGCAACCAACAGGAGTCTCAGAGTCGCTGTGGCTCTCGCCTGTAATCCTAGCACTCAGGGAAGTTGAGGCAGGTGGATTGTTTAAGCTCAGGAGTTCAAGACCAGCCTGAGCAAGACTGGGAACCCTGTCTCTACCCGTGTCTCTACTAAAAATAGAAAAACCAGGTGGGCATCGTGGTGGGTACCTGTGGTCCTAGCTACTTCGGAGGCTGGGTCCAGGAGGATCGCTTGAACCCAGGAGTTTGAGGTTGTTGTGAGCTAGGCTGAGGCCACAGCACTCTAGCCATGGGCAACAGAGTGAGATTCTATCCCCCCCCCCCAAAAAAAAAAAGTCACAGAGAGGAAGACTCAGGAAGAACTTAAAAAGGTTTGGGGTTCCCATCTCTATTAACGTGCCCATTCTCCATCTCACTCCCCCTTAGAATCTACCATCCCCAGACCTTGCAGAAAACCTCAGGGACATTTTTAGAGGCCCTTCAGACCAAACTCCCACTGAGTGCTGGAATCGCAGCCCTGGAGATAGATACCATGGGACCATACTGAGGTCTAATCTTCACGGGGAGGAAAGAGACAGTGATAAGGTAAAGTAAGAGGCATAACCATATGAAGGATAATGTATAACTTTCAAACCAGCAGAAGAAAATTCAATCTATACAATAAAGGGCAGGAAAGGAGAAAAAAAACAAAAACAGAGACAATATATAATAAGTAGAAAGCATTAAATAAAATGTCAGAGGTATAATAGCAATTAGAGTAAATATATAATGAACTAAAATCCCTCAATCACAATTTAGATTCCTGGTTAGGAGTGGTGGTTCAGGCCTGTAATCCTAGCACTCTGGGAGGCCAAGGCAGGTAGACTGCTTGAGCTCACGAGTTCTAGACCAGCCTGAGCCAGAGTGAGACCCGGTCTCTAAAAAAATAGCCCAGTGTTGTGGCAGGTGCCTGTAGTCCCAGCTACTAGGGAGGGTGAGACAAGAGAATCACTTAAGCCCAAGAATTGGAGGTTGCTATGAGCTATGACGCCATGGCACTCCAGCAAGGGTGACATAGTGAGACTCTGTCTCAAAAAAATAAATAAAAATAAACAAATAAGACATTGAGATGGATGCTGGTGGCCTCATGGCAGCCTCACAACACCCCCCCATAAGATGGATGCTGGCTGCCACGGACTTACACCAGGGGTCTGGGTAGGATGAAAAATGAGAATACTATAACTCTGAAATGATGCCAGTCACCATCATTCTTAGCTCAGCCAGAAGAAAACAGGATAAGAGTTAACAAAAGTGCTGTGACAAATTGTTTTACTTACCTGCTAATTGTGAGGTCTGCTTATGCTTTGTTACCTTTATGTTACTTATCTGCTAAATTGCAAGATTTGCTTCTGTAAAAGGGGTCATTGTGACCCTAACACTTGTTTTTTGCTTCTTTTGCCAGCTTTCAGCCCACCTTTTTGTTTCCTTTGCCAATTTTCAGACTATAAAAACCCCAATGTCAGACCCTTGAACTGAGTCTGCCTTAGACTTTGCTGAGACAGCCCCATGGAAAAAAGACTCCTTTTTGAACTCCTAATCTGAGTCAGTGGTCCTTATCTTGCATCATAACAATATAAGTACAAAGAGAAGAGGAGAAAAAAATAATAGCAATTAAGGCATGTCAATGCATTTTTGGAAGATGGAAGTGGAATGAAGCATTAGCAGATCAGATCCTACAACATCAGATTAGATAAGAAAACTGAATGCCAAGAGCCTCCGAAGTAGCTGAGACACAGCCAAGTAAAAGCCAGCAGCCAGGAAAGGCTCAGGACCTGGAGGCAGTGAGTACCCGGGGAGGTGGGCATGTGGCAGAGAGCACATAGGAGGACTGGTTCCTGGTCCTAGAGCGAGCAGTCTCCTTCCCACCTCAGGCAGCTGGACATACTGTCCTTTCATCCCAGCAGGAGTTTGAGTTGCTAAATTTGGGAACATGTGGCACTACAGAGGTCAAAGAAAGAGTCCTGAAATAGATGACCTGTGCCCTCTTCTCTACTTGACCCTAAGAATGCAGGGTCTGCCAGGCAGGAGACTGGTAGGGTCTTTTCTGGAAAAACCAAATGACCTTGGGAGTAGAGGGGTGTGGTATGGAAGGAAAACTTCAGATACTAAACTCAGAGGTCCCCTAACAAAACATCTCACTCCCAGCTGAGTATCTACTTGGCAGTAAAGTCCCCAGAGTGAAGACAGAGTTGTAATCAGCTTTTGGTACCCAAATAAGAACTGCCAAGGAATATCAGATATTTGAAGAAATCCCTCTAACAAGAAAAAAGAAACTACACAACAACAAACAGAAAATGGAAACTCATAGGCAACACAGGGGGAAGAAAATTTAAAGATTATACCCAAGAAACAAGGATCTAACACTTAAAAAATGTATATTCAGGGAACAAAAAAGAACTCCTAGAAATTAAAATTGTAAAGTGTTAAATGAAAAACTCGGGCAGGGCTCAGTGGCTCATGCCTGTAAACCTAGCGCTCTGGGAGGCTGAGGTAGGTGGATCGATACCTTGAGTTCAGGAGTTCAAGACCACCTGAGCAAGAATGAGACCCCATCTCTACTAACAATAGTCAGGTGTTGTGGTGGGCACCTGTAGTCCCAGCTACTTGGGAGGCTGAGGCAGGAGGATCACTTGAACCCAGGAGTTTGAGGTTACTATAAGTTAGGTTGACACCAACACATTCTACCCTAGGTGACAAGGTAAGACTCTGTCTCTAAAAATAATAACAAAATTGGGGCAGCGCCTGTGGCTCAAGGAGTAGGGTGCCGGCCCCATATACCGGGGGTGGTGGGTTCAAGCCTGTCGCTGGCCAAAACGGCAAAAAATAAATAAATAAATAAAAATAATAATAATAATCATAGTAAAATAAAATAAACTCAATACAGTTTAGGATAAATCTTCCAGAAAATAGAACAAAAAGATAAAGAAATGGATCACAGTAGGGAAAAAAAGGTGACAAAATCAGAAAATCCTCAGAGGAGCTCAAAAATCTGAGTTCCAGAAAGAGAGTAAAAAAAACAGAAGGGGAAAAATCACAAAAGAAATAAAATTAAATTTCCCAGAAGTGGGGTGGTGCCCGTAGCTCAGTGGTTAGGGAGGCAGCCACATACACCAAGGCTGCTGAGTTTGAACCTAGCCGGGGCCAGCTAAAGCAACAATAACAACTGCAACAACAATAACAACAACAAAAGAAGCCAGGCACTGCGGCAGGCACCTACAGTCCCAGTTACTTGGGAGGCTGATGCAAGAGAATCATTTAAGCCCAAGAGTTGGAGGTTGCTGTGAGCTATGACATTACAGCACCCTACCAAGGGTGACATAGTGAGACTCTGTCTCAAAAAAAAAAAAAAAAAGAAAAGAAAAAAAAATTCTCAGAAGTGAAGAACACAAAGGTGAGAGCCACTCACTCTGCCTGTAGGGGTCCCAGGAGGTGTCCCCATTGTTTCAGGCTCACCAAGAAATCTGAGCATCATATCCCTGAGTGTCTGTCAATGGCTGAGGCCACATCAGCTCTTCTGGTGGCCACATTCCCCTGCTGACGCACATGGAGTTTGCAATTAGCAAAAAGTTTTCATCTGTGCTGCTGCTAAGCCACAAGACCCAGACTTCTGCCTGAGCAGGTACTTCTCTAGTCCCTCACCAGTATTGACCCACTGTTTTTTCAGTCTATGGCGTGCTCCTGAGAGCTCCATCCTGTTGCTCTTCTTGGCCTGCTCTCAGCCAGCGCCACCAGCTGCAGACCCCGTGCCCCAGAGATACTGATCCAATCATACCCAGAACAAGGTAAAGGGCAGAGATCTTCCACAAGGTCCACAGGCTGGGGAGTTTGGGGGAAGAGTGGGAGGTGAGAAAGAACAAAGAGCAAATGCTTCCCAAGTAAAATCTTTCACTGGTTGTAAATATGCTGACAACCTCCCCAAGTCATCAGGGAAGGTCCTAAGATTCCATCAAAGGCCTCACCTAAATACAAAAATACTATGTCTAATATCTAAAACATAAAAATAAAATCGATATGCCTTGTTCAGCAAGCTCCATCTAGCTTTTCTCAACTCTCAGGAGCCTCATCCGTATTAACCTGGAGCCCACCTCCTACTCATTTTGGATAAATGGTTACTAGCCATCCCCAGCCCCTGGCCCCTCTGGTGTTTCTCAGAGGGAAACCCATGACTTCAACATCCCAGTACAGACTTTGCCCAGGTCAGAACAGCAATCACCAAACTGGGGTTCAGGTCCTTTCCTACCACATGCTTAAAAAAGAAGATGAAACAAAGTGGGACTCAAGGGATCCCTCCCATTTCTTCCTATCCCCTGCCAATGTCATACCACTGCCCCCCACTGTTTTTCCAAATACAGAGGGTACAAAAAAAATACATACATTTTAAGAAAAGGAAAAAAACTCTATTAAATTTGTAATACTCAAGTCACATCTGACTTCTGCAATTACAGGAGGTATTCAACATGACTTGTACTCATCTTTTGTTATCAGTGTATATTATTACAACATTAACAGTTTTTTCATTTCTTTCCCCCCCCCCCCCCGCCATTTTTGGCTTGGGCTGGGTTTGAACCCGCCACCTCCGGCATATGGGCCGGCGTCCTACTCCTTTGAGCCACAGGCTCCGCCCTAGTTTCTTCATTTCTTAAAATGTGTATACATTTTTTGACACCCTCTATAAATGTGATATCCCTACTGGCCATCCTGAGTTTTACCATCAGCTGCAGCTCACTCAGGCGGCCTCTGGACCCTACTCTTCCTTTATGTTTTGTTATCTGTCCTCCTTTCCACTTAACTGCTTTCCAGTGTTTTCAAGAGAGGACTTCCCAAGTGGTCTCCACTCATATGCTAAGTCCTTCTCTTCATGGGACCATCATCTCTCACGTCTTAAGAGATTCTCAACCGTCCCAGACCATATGGTTCATCCCCCTTCTATTCTGAGATTTTGAAAGCTGCTTCCTGAAGATTTAGTGCCCACCCTCTTGCCCAACTCTCACCACTCACCAGTTCTCAAAGTGGAGAAACATGCCCTGTTCCAGCCTTCAGAAACCTTCCCAAACTGGTAACACCCTGCTCAGGGGCTCCCTCCACCCTCTCAGCTCTACCCTTTCTTCCCTCCCTATATCTTCCTTAAAGTCTTGGAGCCTTCATAGTGCCTCCCACCTCCACTGGCCTCTGCGGAGCCCCAACTAGGGGTCCTGTTAAGCTTCCCATCCTGGGCAGTAACATTTGCTTGAGGTTTTCCATCTAAGCTCTTTGCCTAACGTCTCAGTGAATTAGCTCCCTGGCTATCTCCCAAATTATACAGCCACAGTGTCAAGGAGCCTCCTGGGGTCAAGATCTTTACCTACGGAGTAATGTGAAGAGTACATGATGGGCAGGTCCTTCCTGATGTCCCTCCCCTAAGCCCACTGAAGCAGCCGCCTCTCCTTGGCAATAAATCTGACCCCAATGCTGTCTGGCAGGCCCAGGCTAGTTTTTCTGGTTTTAGAGGGATGTCACTTGATCTGCTTCATCAGCCCTATGGGCTTTGTCCTTTTATTTTCATTTACCTTACCTGGGTCTGAACACATTAAAAAAAATAAATATTAGCTGGGCAGCTTGTTGGCTTATGCCTATAATCCTAGCACTCTGGGAGGCTGAGGTAGGAGGATCGCTTAAGCCCTGTATATGTCTCAGTTTGGAGTCTGAGACCCCACTGAGCAAGAGTGAGATCTTATTTCTACTAAAAATAGAACAATTAGGCATGGTGGTACGTGTCTGTAGTCCCAGCTACTCTGGAGGCTAAGGCAGCAGATCATTTGAATCCAGGAATTTGAGGTTGCTGTGAGCTAGGCTGAGGCCATGGCATTCCAGCCTGGGCAATAGAGACAGACTTTCTTTTATATATATATATATTTTTTTTATTGTTAAATCATAGCTGTGTACATTAATGCAATCGCCTGTACCCATTCTAAGATGCACCGTAGATGTGGCCCCACCCATTACCTTACGTCCACCAAAACCTTCCCTGAGAGACTCTTTCTTAAAACAAAAAACAAAAACATGTTGTTACCTTCTAAGATACTAAATAACTTAAGACTATTTGCATATTTCCCTGACCTTTTCCCAGCAAATGCCAAAGAGCCCTGCCAGGACAGAAACTTCCCGAGGTCAGGAACACAGGAACTTTCCTTGTTTTTTTTTAACACCCTCTCTTAGGTCCTAGTAGAAGAATCTTCCATATACCACAGAATTCCTATAAGGTACCTCTATGCTTGGTCCCCTATTGACACCCCTGAAAATAGTTTTGTTTTGTTTTTGCAGTTTTTGGCTGGGGCTGGGCATATGGGACCGGTGCCCTACTCTTTGACCCACAGGTGCCACCCTGAAAACAGTTTTTAAATCTTTTTTTTTTTTTTTTTTGAGACAGAGCCTCAAGCTGTCGCCCTGGGTAGAGTGCTGTGACATCACAGTTCACAGCAACCTCCAACTCTTGGGCTTAAGCGATTCTCTTGCCTCCGCCTCCCAAGTAGCTGGGACTACAGGAGCCCGCCACAACGTCCAGCTATTTTTTGGTTGCAGCTGTTATTGTTGTTGGGCGGGTCAGGGCTGGATTTGAACCTGGCAGCTCAGGTGTATGTGGCTGGTGTCTTAGCCGCTTGAGCCCTAGACACCGAGCCCTCATTTTCTTTTTTTTTAGAGACAGAGTCTCCTTCTGTTGCCCAGGCTGGAATGCCATGGTGTCATTACAGTTCACCTGCAACCTCAAATTCCTGGGTTAAAGCAATCCTCCCGCCTCAGCCTCCCAAGTAGCAGGAACTACAGGTACCTACCATCATGCACAGCTAATTTTTTTATTTTTGTAGAGATGGGGCCTTGCTATATTGCCTAGGCTGGCCTCAAATAATCCTCCCTCCTCAGGCGGCGCTCATAGCTCAGTGGGTAGAGTGCCAGCCACATACATCAAGGCTGGCAGGTTCAAACCCAGCCTGGACCAGCTAAAACAACAATGACAACTGCAACAAAATAAATAGCCGGTTTAGCTATAATTTCTCATTTGGCTAAAAAAAAAAAAAAAAAAAAAAAAAATCTGAGCGTTATGGTGGGAGCCTGTAGTCCCAGCTGTTTGGGAGATTGGAGTAAGAGTTAAACTCAAGAGTTTGAGGTTGCTGTGAGCTGTACTCTACCCAGGGTGCCATAGTGAGACTCTGTCTCAAAAAAAAAAAAAAAAAAAAAAAACCTCCCTCCTCAGCCTCCCAAAGTGCTAAGATGACAGGCATGAGCCACCATGTCTGGCCTAATCTAATTTTTTTTCTTTCTTTTTTTTTGAGTCTCACTATGTTACCCTCAATAGAGTGCTGTGGCATCGCAGCTCACAGAAACCTCAAACTCTCGGGCTTACACAATTCTGTTGCCTCAACCTCCTAAGTAGCTGGGACTACAGGTGCCCGCCACAATATCTGGCTATTTTTTGTTGTTATTGTTGTCATTGTTGTTTAGCAGGCCTGGGCTGGGTTTGAACCCATCAGCCCTGGTGCATGTGGCCAACGCCCTAACCACTGAGCTATAGGCACAGAGCCTATATCTAATATTTTTAACCTGAATCTCTTTATGTGATGTGACTAAGGCTTGGCCACACCCCATTATATATGCTGCCAACATTTTGTCCATATTTGTTTTTAATATATGGACTATAAAAAGAAATCATTTTGTCTAACATTTATAGAGATTCCTTCCTGAAACCAGTTGGCAAGTCTGGTTTCCCTCTCTTTACTGAAAAGACATCAAGATTCCTGATCTAGAATCTAGGGCTCCTTGGAGAGTAAGAAAGAAGTGGAAATAGAATTTGGGGTGATTACTCCTCTTCTACTTGAGCCCCCTAGTCTGGCTGGGCTGCTTTTGGAACAGATTATCAAAGGAACCTGTGGAAAAGTATCTCATAGCCACACTGAATTTCTACCTCCAAACCCATCCTCGGCTCCTATCCACGAGAACCATGCATGAGCCAGTACTATCACTACCCCTAAGTTATGACAACCAAAAATGTTTCCACACATCATCCAATGTCCCTGGGGAGGTGAAATCACTCCAGTTGAGAATGACTACTCCACAGCATTGTCCAATAGAATTCTCTGTGATGATGGAAATGTGTCCTATGTGTTTTGCACATTAGCTAGTCACTAGCCACACGGGGGCCATGATATTGGTACAGCTTCTCAATGGGTTATGAGACAGTGCCAGCTTTAAATTAGCAGTCCCCTAGCCAGGCGTTGTGACGGGTGCCTGTGGTCCCAGCTGCTCGGGAGGCTGAGGCAGGAGAATCGCAGAAGCCCAAGAGCTGGAGGTTGCTGTGACTCCTGTGACGTCACGGCACTCCACAGAGGGCGGTAAAGTGAGACTCTGTCTCTACAAAAAAAAAAAAAAAAAAAGCAGTCCCCATACTTTTTGGCATCAGAGACCCACTTCATGGAAAACAATTTTTCCATGGAAGGGGGAAAGGTGGTGATTTGGGGATGTTTCAAGCACATAACATCTCCACCTCAGATCATCAAGCGTTATAGATTCTCATAAGGAGCCTAACCCCTCCACACGTGCGGTTTACAGTACGGGTTGTGCTCAGGGGTCATGACCTGACGTGTACTTGGTATGACTGAAGAACTGAATTTCTGGTTTTAATTAATTCCAATTAATTTAAATTTAAATTTTGGCCAGGTGTGGTGGCTCACACCTGTAATCCTATTAATAGTACTTTGGGACGTAAAGGCAGGAGGACTGTATAAGGAGTTCAAGACCAGCTGAGTAAGAATGAGGCCCTGCCTCTACAAAATATAGAAAAATTAGCTAGATGTGGTGGTATGTGCCTGTAGTCCCAGCTACTCAGGAGGCAGAGGCAAGCAGAGTGCTTAAGCCAGGAATCTGAGTTGTAGTAAGCTATGATGGCACAACCACATTCTAGCCTGGGCAAAGGAGTGAGACTCTGACTCACCTCCCCCCCAAAAAAAAATTTTTTTTTAATTTGAATGTGGCAAATGGCTACCACATTGGACAGCATAGCTCTAGGACATACAAGTAAAGAAGAACTGCAGCTGGAACCCATAGCTGAGTAGAAAAATATGCACATCATTCCTCTCTCTACCCCCTGCATAAGAAGAGTAGGCCATTCTAGCAGGGTGTGTGATGATGCCTCCACAGAAGACTGAAGAGGGGGCGGTGCCTGTGGCTCGTTGAGTAGGGCACCGGCCCCATATACTGAGGGTTCAAACCTGGCCCCAGCAAAACTGCAACAAAAAAATAGTCGGGTGTTGTGGCAGGCGCCTGTAGTCCCAGCTACTTGGGAGGCTGAGACAAGAGAATTGCCTAAGCCCAGGAGCTGGAGGCTGCTGTGAGCTGTGACACCACGGCACTCTACCGAGGGTGATAAAGTGAGACTCTGTCTCTATTAAAAAAAAAACAACACACAACTGAAGAGGATTCTAAACAGGAAGTAACAGCCTTGGGCTTAACCCGTGATAAGACAAGGAACCCAGAGCTTCCGAGGCAAGCACAGCAGAGGACTGTGACACTGGGCCAACCAGTGCTGACACTGGCATGCTCCAGATCTTTGCCCAGAGCCTGGTGTCCAGCCAAGTAGCTAACACTAACTTGAGCATGGGAGAGGAAGGCACATTCTAGGAACAAGGATTCTTGGTGTCTAGTGCAGTTACGGCATGTGGTAGGGGAGCTCTGGAGGAGGTAGCCTCGTTAATAAATTTCCGAGGGAGTTCCAGTTGACTGAATGGGTGTCCTGATAGTTCAGCAAACATTTACCAAGCCTACTGAACTGCATGAGGGAGCAGATGTGACCTCAGCACAAGTTCAGTCTAACAGGCAGGTGTAGTACATATAACTCTCATGTAAAGCAAGGTAGACCGAGGTAAATGTCTACAATTTCTTGGCAATTCTCATCCTCACAGGATGGGTGGGCTTGAGAAGAGAATGGGCCCCAGACCTTAGCTCCTCAAGTTCACTCACTAATATGACTCAGGAAACCTGGCCTCAAGCCCCAGTGCTCTCACCTCACTCATTGGAAGGTCTTGGGTAGGTCTCTTAATCTGTCCCTGGTTTCCCCTTATGAACCCTGAAACATTTGGTTTACATTGTTTCTAAGGGTTCCTCCAGTTCATGGCACCATTCCAGCCTTTTTGTAACCCTCCCTCCCAAACTTTATCATCTCCCTCCTAGGGGAGCTGGTATTCTGGTCACATCAGCCCCTCATGACAATCCTTCTCTGCCCTTCCCCTACTCAAGAAAATTATCAGGATGAAACCAGAGAGGTGGTCTACAGAGGCTCTCTACAGGTGTCGTTCCTTGGTATCCAGGAAAGACCCCGGGGTGCAGGGGTCCTCTGACCACTGGCCTACAGAGCTCACTCCCTAGAGAAGCAGGTGACAGGGGTTCAGGTCAAGGATAGAAGGGGCCAGCTAAGCCAGTGGAGGCACAAATAAAGGCTGCAGAGTTTCCACACAGGACTCCAGAGAGCATGCAGGCAACCCCTACCCAGAAAAAAGGAAAACCCCAAACCCCAAACCAGGCTTTGTGTCTCCTTTCCTCAGTGAGTACTTTTTTTTGTTTTTTTTTTTTGAGACAGAGCCTCAAGCTATCGCCTTGGGTAGAGTACCATGGCATCACAGCTCACAGCAACCTCTAACTCCTGGGCTCAAGCAATTCCTCTGCCTCCCAAGTAGCTGGGACTATAGGCACCCACCACAAGGCCCGGCTATTTTTTGGTTGCAGCCATCATTGTTGTTTGGCGGGCCTGGGCTGAATTTGAACCCGCCAGCTCAGGTGTATGTGGCTGCTGCCGTAGCCACTTGAGCCACAAGTGCTGAGCCCTCAGTGAATACTTTTAAAAAAGAAAAAAAAAAAAAAAAAAGGTACAAAGTTACAAAGAATGTTTCATAATACCTCACCAAAAGCCCCACTGACTTAAAAAAAAAAATGCACACATAGGTTAGAAAATTAAAACTGAACAGAATGAGGGCGGTGCCTATGGTTCAGTGGGTAGGGTGCTGGCCCCATATACCAAGGGTGGTGGGTTCAAACCCAGCTCCAGCCAAATTGCAACAAAAAAATAGCCGGGTGTTGTGGTGGGTACCTGTAGTCTCAACTACTCAGGAGGCTGAGGCAAGAGAATTGCCTAAGCTCAGGAGTTGGAGGTTGCTGTGAGCTGTGTGAAGCCACAGCACTCTATAGAGGGTGATGAAGTTAGACTCTGTCTCTACAAAAAAAAAAAAAAATGAACAAAATGAAAAATATGCACATCATTCCTCTCCCTACCCCCTGCACAAGGACAACCACCTCCAGAGGAAAAATGCCCAGCAGTAACTCACATATATGAACATATAAACATAATTATGCTATTCACCAGGAGTTGGCAAACCTACAAAAGGCCAGATGATACCTCAGGCTTTGTTGCAACTACTCAACACTACAGTAGCATAAATGCAGCCAGGGGCAATACATACATGAACAGGTTGAATGTGTTCCAGTAAAATCTATGGGCACTGAAATCTGAATTTCATATTATTTTCATGTGTCACAAAATATTTTTTTTCTTTTGACTTCTTTTACAACCATTCTTAGCTGCAGATTATACAGAAACAGGTAATGGGGCAGATTTGGTCTGTAGGGCACAGTCTGCTAACTCCTACCCTCTCTTGTTTCATTTACATCTTGAGGATAGTCCCACATGAGCACAGAGAGATCCACCCCATTCTTCTGAACCACTGTCCCATAACCCATTGAGAGGCTGTACCATAAGTATACCAAAGCTTTCTACTGCTGTACATTTTGTTTATTTCTATTTTTGCTTTGAAATCATAAATAATGCTATCATGAATGCCCTTGTACATATGGTGAATGTCTGTAAACACACCTCACAGGATTTAATACTATGGGTGAATCAAGGACTATGAACATTTATAATTTCTCTAAATACTGTCAAAAGAGAAAAAGAAGGCTCAGCACCTGTGGCTCAAGCGGCTAAGGCACCAGCCACATACACCTGAGCTGGCGGGTTCAAATCCAGCCTGAGCCCACCAAACAACAATGACAGCTGCAACCAAAAAATAGCTGGGGGTTGTGGCAGGCGCCTGTAGTCCCAGCTACTTGGAAGGCAGAGGCAAGAGAATTGCTTGAGCCCAGGAGTTGGAGGTTGCTGTGAGCTGTGGTGCCACAGCATTCTACCCAGGACTACAGGCTTGAGGCTCTGTCTCAAAAAAAAAAAAAAAAGAAAAGAAAAAAGAAGAAAATATTGCCAAATGTTCCTTCAGAAAATTATCATTTTATACACCATATGAGCAGTGCCCTTTTCCTCACCCTTGACAACCCTGGATATCCTGATGTACATTCTAGAAACTATTCTTTCTCTCAGCCCAAAGGTCTGCTAATTCCCCAGGTGGGAGGTTTTCGCTACCTCTACAAATCTCTTTCCAGCTTTCAGTCATGCTGACACGTATCCTGGCAAAAGCTAGAATGCTATCTGTCTTCTCCTCCCAAGTTCAAAGAATGTGGGTGAAGGAGTTCAGGAAATGCCACCCCAGCATATGCCACTTTTGTGTGCTGACTGCTTCAAACTGAAGGCATGTGGGGGGACAGCAGATGGAGGAAGGGCTTTTTCTGAACTTCCCTTATCTACCTGAAGAGCACATGAATCCCTACCTGGGAATCTTATCAACCAGGGAAGACTAACTTATTGACAACCCCGAGACAACTTTTATTACCTGATGACTCTGAATAACAGGACCACCTTTATTCACCACACATTTCCTCCCCTCACCCTCTCATAACTTTGTGGCCATCACCTCAGAAGCCTCAAACCCCAATTCCCTTCTGTAGCTCAGTATGCTATTTAGGCTCCAATCATCTGACTTCTCATGGAGTCTCATATTTTGTAGAATTTTCATGGGTAGGTCCATAATCAAAAACGGTAAATAGCCAGGCATTGTGGCTGGCACCTGTAGACCCAGCTACTTGGAGGCTGAGGCAAGAGAATCACCTAAACCCAAGAGCTGGAGGTTGCTGTGAGTTGTGATGCCATGGCACTACACCGAGGGTGAAAAAGTGAGACTGTCTCTTAAAAAAAAAAAAATCAAACATAATCAAAAACGGTTTTTCTCCGAGCTCACAGGTTCGAGACCAGCCAGAGCTAGAGCGAGACCTCATCTCTAAAAATAGACAAGCAAAAAAAAAAAATAATAAAAAATAAATAAATAAATAAAAATAGACAAGCATTATGGTGGGCACCTGTAGTCCCAGCTACTCGGGAGGCTGAGACAAGAGAATTGCTTGAACCCAAGAGTCTGAGGTGCTGTGAGCTATGATGGCACAGCACTCTACCGATAATGACGAAAGGAGACTCTGTCTCAAAAAAAAAAAAAAAAGTTTTATCTCCCATTGATCTGTTTATATGTCAACTGAATCCATAGCCCTGCCAAGGAAACTAGAAGGGTGGGGGGAAATCATTTTTCTGCTAACCCAAGGAAAGAAACTGACTGAGCTCACAACCCAACATAACTGCCCAATTATAGGACAATTATGAAATTGCAAAACCCCCTAAAGCTCTTGGGCCCCAGGACCTTCTCTCAAATTGCCTTTAGTTCTAGTCCTTTTTGCTCTCACATCTAAAATGTTCTAACACTAGTGTCAGAAGAGGCCCTGGAGCTGGATCACTGAAGTACCTGCCCCTCCTTCACTACACAGATGAGAAAACTAAGGCTCGAGAGAACTGACTTGCCCAGAATCCCAGCCTCAGAAATCCTCCATGCTCAGCCACCTCTGTTGGGGTATGGCTGCCCCCCTCCCATTCACCCCACCACTCATAAAAGTCCCAGGACTTCTTTGCTGATGGCTACTCTCCCTAACTGCTGGTATGTGAGGCTTGTGGAGAAATCCACCTCTCCGCATCACCCCTCAGTTTCCCTGGTCTGGCTACCTCCAGGTCAGCAGCTCTCCCAAGATATCTGGACATACTGGACATTCAGGAGTAGTGTTGAGCCTGGTCTGCAGAGTCATCCAACTCCCTGCAGCCTACAACCCAGCTGCTCATTTGCCAGTCAAAGTCTGGGTGTACCTAAAAGGTCATGAAAGCCTTGAGCATGTGACCCCATTACTTAGAAGGCAAAGAGCTGAAAGTGACTGCTTCAAGGCACAAGACTCCTCCTGGAGGTGATGCAGGCACAGGGGATGGGGAGATGAGCACCATCAGGGATGAAGGGGAGTGCTCAGCAGAAAGGCCACCACTTGGGGACAGCACTAGGCCATCCAGGGTTTGCTTACCAACACCTTGTAAGGACCCCACCTAGCAAAGCCACGCTTGGTGAGGTGTCCACCTGTAGATGAAAGGGATGGGGCCTCCCACATGGGCCTACAAACCATGTGGCTAGACCAAAGGACTTGAAATACAAGGAAAGGAACAGGTGAAGGCCAGGAAACACACACTGTGAGTACTTCGGCATGCTAAACCTAGTTGTTGGCACAATCATCCCTATTTTAAAATGAGAAAGACAGGTTCCATGCGGCTGAGTCAGGGGAGGCCTCCCTCCGAGTTCAGTGCCCTCTGGCTGCCTCATTCTAGCCAGGAAGGCAGAGCCAAGTCCTGCTCCAGACATGGCCTATCCCCTCAGGGACCTACACTAAAAAGACTGGGGTGGGCTGGAGAGGCTCCCTGCTCCAGGCAACCCTCTTCCTTACACCCCCACAAACACTGGCTGCGTGGGCTGGGAGGAAGTGGCGGGGTTGCCATTTCCCTCCGCTCTGAGTTTGCCCATCTGTTTCCTGGGATAGGACTCCCTGCCCCCATCCACCCCTGGTCCAGAAACTCACTTGCTCTGGGGTTCTGGGAAAGGAAACTGCACGATTCCCTCTCTCCCCAGGGGGTGGTAGCAGAGACTCTCAGTGCTGCAGCCCTTCCAGGCCTCTCACCTCATGGCTCCAGCTGGCCTGCTCCTACTGACAGTTTTAGACAGCACTGCTCCAAAAGCACAGCGCCCAGTCTCATAGCCATGACTCCCCTCCCTCCCCACCCTGGCCTGGCTGGCATCTCTGGCTAGCAGCCTCACAGACTTATCCCAGCCTGCAGGTGGGATGAGGTGGGGTGACTTTCTGGGTGGAAGTCTGTGGAAAGTAAAAAAACATGAAACACTTCCCAGCCCTGCCAGTGGGCCCCACAGTCATCTGTGAGTAAGCACTGCCCCCTGCTGACAAGCCATATGGCAGTCACCTTGGCCACCCCACAGTAGGTGCCCCACAAAAACCAGCACCTAGGTAATGCAAGTGGCTAAGCAACCTGTGGTTCTACAGCAAATGAATTTAAAAGAAGAGGCAAAACCACAGGGGCGAGGGTAGGCATGGAAGGCATGAAGGGTCTGTACAGAATGTGAAAAAACAGAGGAGCAGAGAAGGCAGAGCACCCTGGCAAGGCCCAGACAAGCAAAGGCCACCAAGGCAGGGGATGAGACAGACCAACAAAGGGCCCTGGAGGTGAGAAGAGGAAGTGGGGCTATTGCCTGTCAGATTTCACATAGTACTGGGCTGTGGCCTGTGAGAGACTAGGTGCATAGCAGGTAAGTGGCTGGTTAGCAAAGGAAGCTTCATCTGTATTTACAGCTGCTCCCCATTGCTAGAATCACCACCTGAGCTCTATCTCCTGTCAGATCAATGGCAGCATTAGATTCACACAGGAGCACAGACCCTACTGTAAACTGTATATGTGAGGGGTCTACGTTGCAGCTCCTTATAAGAATCTAATGCTTGATAATCTAAGGTGGAGAGGTAATATGTTTGAATCATCCAGAAACCACCA
The DNA here is from genome assembly GCA_963574355.1 of Loris lydekkerianus. Taxonomy (NCBI): domain Eukaryota; kingdom Metazoa; phylum Chordata; class Mammalia; order Primates; family Lorisidae; genus Loris; species Loris lydekkerianus. The sequence continues at coordinate 44,050 of CAUYPK010090183.1, forward strand.
CCCCATCCCACTTCTGTGGGAAAATTGTCTTCCATGAAATAGGTCCCTGATGCCAAAAAGTTTGGAGACTACTGATTTAAAGCCTTAAACTGGCCAGGCAAGGTGGCTTCATACCTGTAATCCTAGCACTCTGGGAGGCCAAGGTGGGAGTGCCTGAGCTCACAGGTTTTAGACCAGCCTGAGCAAGAGTGAGACCCTGTCTCTAAAAATAGCTGGGTGTTGCAGTGGATGCCTGTAGTCCCAGCTACTCGGGAGGCTGACGCAAGAGAATCGCTTAAGCCAAAAGTTTGAGGTTGCTGTGAGCTATGACACCACAGCACTCTATCAAGAGTGACCAAGCGAGACTCTGTCTCAAAAAATAAATAAATAGGCTTGGTGCCCATAACACAGTGGTTACGGCACTGGCCACATGCATCAAGGCTGGCAGGTTCAAACACAACCCAAGCAAGCTAAACAACAATGACATCTGCAAAAAAAAAAAAGAAAAAAAAAAAACAGCCAGGCATTGCGGCAGGCACCTGTAGTCCCAGCTACTTGGGAGGAGGAGTCAAGAGAATCGCTTACACCCAAGAGTTGGAGGTTGCTGTGAGCTGTGATGCCACAGCACTCTACCAAGGGTGACACAGTAAGACTCTGTCTCAAAAAAAATTAATTAAAGCCTTGAACTTCTGTGCCAGAACACCAATGTATAAAACCGATTCAAGTTGAGGCAGTCTAGCCAAGAACAAGGGGCTTAGAGTTCCCAACTCCAACACATGGTGATGGCCTTTGGGCCATCTCTGAACATCTGAAGGAGCTAAGTTTGAAACCAGAGTTGTGGGTACCAGGGAGCCCCTGAAGTTTCAGAGCATTTGACTGGCAGGAAAACCAGTGGATCTAACAAGGAGAAAAGAGCCACAGTGTTCAAGATGGAGAGAAGTGGGGTGGGGGAACCCAAGGTGGCAAAGGGGACTGAGAACTTATTGCATTTCTGCAGCCAGCCCTCCTCCACACAGGACCTCTTGGAACCTCAGGGTCACCACATGGGATCCTAAACCCTCTACTCACCAACACATCCTTTCCCAGTCTCCCCTCATGCTCTGCCCACACTATCTAATCTAGCTGTTCGTAACACTGTGCACTGGTCTCTATCTCCTGTGTCCCCCACAGATCAATACACACAGAAGACCTCCATGCACACCACAACTAAGAAAAAGGAAACATCATGCACTGCAGAGAAATGGGCTGACCCTGGGGGTCGCAGCTCTCTAACACAAGAGGCATCCATGCTGTCTAGTGAGGATACTCACCCCAGGAATATCCAAAAGCCTTGACACCAAAAGAGGCAACTTCAGGGCTGCAACACTCCCAGTGACACCCACAAGAATATGAAATTTTCTCTCCATCAAGGGTACATCAGCTGAACATGAGGTCTTTGATTCCATGTAGGGTCCAGTGGCTTTGATCTCCGGGAGCCTGCCAGGATTTAGGATCTAAAAGCAGAACAAGGAGCACCTTGTTCATTCATGATTTGACCAGAATGTGCTAAGAATCTTGTTAGGCCCGAGGCCAGATGCTGAGGTTGCTGAGCTGATCAGTAGTCGTAGCATCTTGGAGTCCTAGCATCTTTGCCACATATGGGCCAGTCACAATGCAATGTGGCAAGTACTGTGAGGAAGGGCTGCAACAGAAGTGCTGTGGCTGCCCAGAGTGACTGTCTTAGGAAGTGAGACTGTGTCACAGAAAAGATGACATTCAGATTGAATCCTGAAGGACAAGCAAGTTTTTCAGAGAGAAGACATAACCTAGGGGGAAGGAGCCTTGATAGCAAATGACAAGGTCTGGAGGGCCTACCAGCCAGCTTCTTCCCAGAACAAGTCATCAGTAGGTAATGGAGCCACATTCTTGGTTGAAACCTACCTGCCATGGTTGGAAAAGTCCTACAGGAGACTGGCAGGGCTGGGAGGCAGGTGTGGTTTGGCAGTGAGGCTGAAGGGTGATGTGGGATGGGCGAAGGGCAGGAGGTAAGGCTACAAGTCAGATCAATGCCAAAATGTCAATGGCAAGAAGGGCTGAGGAGAGGAGTTCTGGTTTCAGAAAGATGGCACTGGTGCTGGTACTGGCACTAGTGACAGTGTGGAGGGAGCCCATGCTGGTAGAGAGACTGAGGAGCAAGAAGAACTCTGCAGTAGAGCAGGCTGACTGACCAAAGGAAGAGGCAGGAGGGGAAGGGTTCCAAAGATGCTCAAAAGATGGAACCCTAGGCAACAAGGGAGTTTGGGTGGTCCAGGGAGCTGAGATTTGTCTTTCTGTCCCTGTCCCCATCCCTGTCCATCAGGCTGGATACCAACCTACAAATAAAAGCTCAGGAAGAGGCTGGGTGAAGTGGCTCATGCCTTTGGTCCTAGCATTCTGGGAGGCCAAGGCAGGTAGATCACCTGAGCTTAGGAGTTCAAGACCAGTCTGAGCAAGAGAGAGACTATACTGAAAACAGAAATCCTACTGAGGCAGGAGGATTGTTTGAACCCAGGAGTTTGATGTTGCTTTGAGCTATAATGTCACCATGGCACTCTACCCAGGGCAACAGAGTAAGACTCTATCTAAAAAAAAAAAAAAAAAAAAAAAAAATAAGAAGAAGAAGACGAAGAAGGAAAGAAGGAAAGAAGAAAAGAAAGCGAGAAAGAAAGAGGAAAGGAAAGGAAAGGAAAGGAAAGGAAAGGAAAGACCAGACCCAGGAAGAGAAAAACATAAAGAGCTATGGGCCACCCCATGAGAACAGCTGGTTGGTTTCTTCTGGCTCTCAGATGTTGCTACAAGTATGCACTTATCATAATATGGCTGAGGGGCTTGGCGCCTGATGGTTAGGGCGCCAGCCACATACACTGGAGCTGGCAGGTTTGAACCCGGCCCTGGCCTGCTAAACAATGACAACTGCAACAAAAAAAACAGCTGGGCATTGTGGCAGGTGCCTGTAGTCCCAGCTACTTGGGAGGCTGAGGCAACAGAATCACTTAAGCCCAAGAGTTTGAGGTTGCTGTGAGCTGTGATGCCACAACTCTCTAACAAGGGCGACATAATAAGACTCTGTCTAAAAAAAAAAAAAAGCTAACATGGCTGAGGGACACACCAAAACCTGCAGATAACATGGCTGAGGGACACACCAAAACCTGCTCTCTGGCTGGCTGGACCAGAAAAACATATGTCATCAGCAATAATCACCCAGTGCCAATTACAGTGAGCACTGGGTGAAGGAGCTGAAGCAGACACAGCCGCTGGCTTGGAGGGATCTGTACATGAGTTTGAGGAGGCAGGAGTCACACCTAAAATTGAGATAGGTCCCAATCTGAAGATGCACTTTTTGGTGATCACTCCAAGCTCCCTGAACGTGTGACCAGGTCTAACTGCCAACCACCAGTCCACTGTCAGGTGGCCCTGAATATCTGCAGAATGAATAATAAATTGTACCCAAGGCAGTGTGGGGCAGTGGATAGAAGCCTGGCCCAGTCCATGGTTATGGTCCTGACCTGGTGTGTGACCTCAGTCCAGAGTTGTTCCCTCCCTGAACCTGTCTCTTCATCTGAAAAATACAGAGGTAGGGCCAGCTGATCTCTAAAGCTCCTTCCAGCAAAAACTTTCTAAGCCAATGCATGAAAGACAATGGCAAGGGATTCTCTGTACAAGACAGAAGGTCCTAGGAGATGCAAAGGAAAAGGACAGAATCAGCAGGGAGAGGGAAAACCCAGGCAGACCCCAAAGAAGAAGTGCTGGGAGTTGTCCAGTGGCTACCTCCATGGCTGGGCACTCACAGGGACCTCTTTTCGCTTGCAAGCCCCTTCACTCTCTAGGGGGCCTCTCTGCCCAATATTTGCCTTCAACACTTAGGCACATACTCACATGAACTGAAGGTCATGTTTGGTTCTATTAGCCCCCTTATCCCAGAGGCCCAGACCCTTCTCAATAGCAGGCTTGTTTCCTAGAGCCAAATTTCCCAAATTCCATTTAGCAGCAATCTCAATTTCTAATCCAGTTCAGGGCTCCAGCTAGAGCCATACTTGGCAGGAGTTAGAGAACTGAGTCTACCTCCAGGAACTGAAGAGTCCTGTTAGCAAATGAAAAGGTCTAGAGGGCCTACCACCTAGGTTCTTCCCAGAATAAGTCATCAGTAGGGGATGGAGCCACATTCTTGGTTCCCCAGGGAAACCCACCTGCCAGATCTCAAACCCCGATCCTATCCCACCACAGCTAACTGGCATAGAGAGATTTCTACAAAACCAGAAGCTGAATTTTATCCCTGCAGTCCCTCAGTCTCTTCCACATCAGGCTGCTCTCATTCATAGGGAACAGGTTATAAAAAGCAATAAAACTCAGGGCAGGGATTCACATTGCTTCCCTACAACAGATAGTATAGCTCAAGATACACTATTTAGTCTCCTGGGCAACAGTGGGTATAATATAGGGGTGTGTGTGTGTGTGTGTGTGTGTGTGTGTGTGTGTGTATGTGAAAGAGAGAAAGAAAGAGAGAGACACTTGAGGCAGTGAAGTTGGATCATTTGGAGACAAAGTCAAATCAGTCAATCTGAGAATCCCAAGGACAGTGACAAATGGCAGGCATCCTTTGTTTGCTGTCAAAGACAATCACGTTTCAAATCATTAAGTCCGTAACTCTAAGCAGATCCTGTTAGAGTCACCTATTTGCACAGGGTAGCTGTAGACAGTAACTCACTTCCAAGGGTTCTGCTGGACTCACAGGAACTCTTGAGAAGCAGAAAGCAGGCAGGCAGGTTATAGGGCTAAAGGCCATGATTACTGAGCCTCAGGATCCCAGGGCACTAGCCATGCAGGTAAGCCACAACTAGAAAAATGGTAGCTTTTCTGTCCTTTAAAAAAACAGGGCTGGCTCGGTGCCTGTAGCACAGTGATTATGGTGCCAGCCACATATACCAAAGTTGGCAGGTTTGAACCTGCCAGGCCAGCTAAACAACAATGAAACTGCGACAACAACAAAAAAAATAGCTGGGCATCGTAGCAGGCGCCTGGGAGGCTGAGGCAAGGGGATCACTTGAACCCAAGGGTTTGAGGTTGCTGTGAGTTATGATGTCACCGAGGAAGACATAGTGAGACTCTGTCTCAAAAATAAATAAATAAATAAATAAATAAATAAATAAATAAAAAATAAAAAGACAGGGCTAGACAGAGCAAAGATCCTGGGCTTGTGAAACCTAAGTATCCTTCCCTGATGAGTTTAATCCAGAGCAGAAGTTTCAAGAATACCTGCCAGTCACAAAATGGGCAAAGGTGGAGCCAAAATAGAACCAGAGCTAAAGAAGGGAACAAAGTAGGCCCGGCTCAGGGGCTCCCGCCTGTAATCCCAGCACTCTGGGAGGCTGAGGCAGGTTGATTGCTTGAGCTCAGGAGTTCCAGACAAGCCTGAGTAAGAATGAGACCCCATTTCTAAAAATAGCTGGGTTTGTGGTGGGTGCCTGTTATCCCACATACTAGGTAGGCTGAGGTAAGAGAATCACTTGAGTCCAAGAGTTGAGGTTGTTATGAGCAGTGATGCCACAAAACTCTACCCAGAGTAACAAAGTGAGACTCTGCCTCCAAAAAGGGGGGGGGAGGGGCAGGACAAGGAAAGCAACATCCAACAGGGCATAAGCGCAGCCTAACACAGAAAAGATGAGGGATTGGGGCCTAGGACAAAGCAGAAGCAAACAAGGGAAATGGGTGAGGGGGTGGATAGGGATCCAGGATCCATTTAGAGTCTGAACGCTTAACATCAAAGCCCCTCACTGCTGGCCCAGGCTTTGGCTCTAGTCCCATCTCTCTTACCAGTTAACAATCTATCCTCTTTGTTTCAGAAATAACAAACAATTTGTAACTCCCCAGAGTGTCACCAGCACCAAAAACCCAAGACAAATTAAAAGGAGTCCCTTGACACAGAGACCTCTTTCCCCTTATCCTAGAAGCTAGGAACACTTCAAGGAGAGTTCAAGGCCTTGGGATCCTAACAACCTACTCTCCACTCAGACTAGAGGCAGGCATACTTGACACTGCTGCTCCTGGAATCCCAATGAGGCACCCTCCCCAGGGCCACATGTAAGGAAGATATATACAGTCAGCCCTTCATATCTAGTTTCAAAACCATAGATTGAAAATACAATAGAATGTCTGTAAGTTGACCACCTAAGGGACTTTAACAAACTGGTCAACATACAGAGGTGATCAATATAAGGAACTAGGTCTACTGTACTGATACATACCTGCAGTGCGTGTCGGATCTATGAAAACTAGGTCAACTTGAGGTGATCAATGTAGGGAAGTGGTCAACTATGGACAGTCTACTTTATTTGAAGAAAAATATAATAATAATAAAAACATAAATAGGGGTGGCGCCTGTGGCTCAAAGAGTAGGGCGCCAGCCCCATATACCAAAGGTGACAGGTTCAAATCCAGCCCCAGCCAAAAACTGCAAAAAACAAACAAACAAACAAAAAAAAACATAAATAGGCTGGACATGGTAACATGGGCTCATGCCTGTAATCCTAGCACTCTGGGAGGCTGAGGTGGGTGGATAGCTTGAGCTCACAAGTTCGAGACCAGGCTGAACAAAAGTGAGACCCCACCTCTACCAAAAATAGAAAAAACTGAGGCAAGAGGATCGCTTAAGCCCAAGAGTTGGAGGTTGCTGTGAGTTATGATGCCATAGCACTCTACCCAGGGTGACAGCTTAAGACTGTCTCAAAAATAATAAATAAAAATATAAATAAAAACAATATAAGTATTTACACACATTTACATTGGCTGAGGTATTATGAATAACCTACAGGTGATTTAAAGCATACAGAAGAATGTGCTTAGGTTATACACAAATACTGTTATTTTTATATAAAGAACTTAGACATCTGTGGATTTTGTTATGTGGGGGTCCTGAAACCAATCACATGCGGATACTGAGGGACAACATATTACACTACACACACGCTACCAGAGATGTATGTAGTGGCTGAGTATTGCTACCTCCCAGACACATTATCTAGCACCTGCTTCCAACTACTGCAAAGGAAGCACGAAGTTCTTTTCTGACAATATGTGGCCTCATTCTAATTTTTAAATGCCATGCAGCCCTTTTAGGAGGTTCTATTGCTAATTCCAATATCCTATGGCTTTCCTTTTTCTATTGAAATAGTTTCTACTTTGAGCAGCCCCTAATCCTTTTTGGAAGCAGATTCATGACTTTTTTTTTTTTAAGGTAAGTGGTATGTGTGAGAAGCTTAAACTAGATCATATGACACTGGACAAAGAATCTAAGAGCAGCACAAAGTCGGGATGAGTGGGCAAATCCTCTACTCAGGCTCGAGGGGCCCTACTACTGCTGGGGGGCTTCACTCGCATAGATAGGAAACTGGGGTCCCATAAACTGCACAGTCCACTACATTTGCACACACACAGCTGAGAGCGGAGCTTCACGGGCACAGATAGAAAAGGGACGGCACCCACTAACACAGCAGCGGACCCACAGTCGCAGGCAAAGGTCCCTCCCGGCCGCCCTGCAGCGACAACTCAGCATCTGAAACCCCCCCAGCTCACCAAGATCAGGCGCGTCTCGGGCATCCTCCAAATATCGCGGTACCTCGACAGCCCCTCCTGCCGAATCCGACTGGCGCGCAGCCTCACGAGGCACCTGGAAGGCTGCGTGATCGCACGACCTTCTGGGAGTCGTAGTACATCTCTCTGCCTCCTGGGAGCTGTAGTCCACTGAGCCGGGTTTGGGGTGCGGGAGGGGCAAATTCCGGAGAAACTTCGTATTTCTAGGATTCCACCAGGAGGGCCTGGCCCGTCACACACATACTGCTTTTTGCTCCTAAGACTTAATACTGAATATTTACCTCTTCTGTTTCAGATGCATAGGATAGAGACAAATCAGACTTGTCCCTGCTTTTGAGACAAGCTGAGACACAGAAAATCACAGGATAAGGTCCACCATGAGTAAGCAGAGGGGACTAAGCAACAATTCCGGGCAGGAGGCCCTCTCAGAGGAGTCTCATTTGAGTGAATCGTGAGGTGAGCCAGTAGTTTCGCTAGACTTAGAACATTCCAAATGGAGGGCACAGCATTGGCAAAGAGAAAGTGGTGGGAGAAAGGTCAAGGGTACATTCCACTCCCTTCTTCCTTCCCTGGCATTCCTGCCCGTCCTCCTCCTCCGCTCCCTTCTTCCTTCCCTGGCATTCCTGCCCGTCCTCCTCCCCCCCCCCCCCCACTAGCCGTTGTGTTCACTGATGCTGCTCCACCATCAAAGCTGGGGTGGGGCCTCCTTGCTCTACCCTCTAGCCCTTGCTGCAGGACCAAACCATCCTTCCCCCCTCCTGGGAACTGATCCAACTAGTCCTACAGCCTTCTCAGGGAACTTGGACCTTCCTCCTCCTAAGGCCTAGATGGCAATTTCAATGCCTGCTGCAGGTTGCTCTAGAAAAGAGCACACAGAGTTAGTTGCATGGATTTTGGCCCCAGGGAATGACAGGCTACAGACCCACCCAGACGCCCCTACTGTCGTCCCCTTGCCCAGGGTGAGCTCCATGGAGACTCACATGAAGACACATGACACAGAACACACAGGGCCAAATGTTCCCTTTATTATGGTTCATTCAATTACCACAGACACATTGGCTTAGGCAGGTCAACTGCCAGCTGGGGAATGGTCCATCTCCCAGAAGTGAGGAGAAACAGTGGGCACCAGGAGAATGCCAAAGCAGGTCACTGGCTGGCACCAGACCTGAGAATCCCTGGAACTGACGTGGACCCTCTTGTAGCTTACCCCAAGCCAGACCATTCAGAAGAGATGAATCTGTACCCAGTCCCCACTTCTCACACTGGCTCTCTCCCCGGGAAAGTGCATAGATGCCTGGAGATGCAGTATCCCAGGGTTTGAACGAACTGGGCCATACACAAGTAACAGGCTTTCCTGAGGGTAGAGTCATGGTATGACCAAATAGGTTTGAGCCAGGAAAGAGGAGAGGCAGGTAGCACAGGAAATCGAGTAGAGGGGATACCCAGTGGGTCACAGATGCTAGGCTGGACCACAGGCCTGTGGAGCTACCAGAGAGACTAAGGGAAAGGAAGCCAGAAGTCTGGGGTGGGGACGAAGAAAGGGGAGGAAAGGCCTAGACCTAAGGTCTCTTTTCCAGTGCCAGGGACTGTGAAAACTGCTTTCCAGAAAGAAAATGGGAGAGCAGAGAGGCAATTATACTTTGTGGTCCAAGCCTAAGGGACTCTTAGGAAGAGAGTCCCCTGGCTCCCCTTGCAGGGAAAGGAACGAAGTTCCTGGAGATCAAAACTCAATACCTGGAAGCACAGATGTTGAGTTCCAAGCTGGAGTCAACCCAGAGTGGCCAACTGGGATTTGTTTTTTTTTTTTTTTTTTTTTTGTATAAATAGCCCAGGTAGGCTTCTTTATTTCGGGAGAAAGGAAGGTGGGAAAAGGGCAGTTATGCTTGAGTGGGAGCCCACTCCCAGCCCACGCCTCAACCAGCAAT
>CAUYPK010090184.1:0-71080 GCA_963574355.1 Loris lydekkerianus
ACTCTACCGAGGGGAACATAGTGAGATTCTGTCTGAAAAAAAAAAAAGAAAAAAAAAAGAAAAGAAAAGCCCCCTAAATGCAACATCTAAACAAGGAACAAATAAGAAGTTACAACCTATGTGGAAGGTGAGATGGAGTAGAGATTTAAATTAGACAGAACAAGTAACATGTGACTTGAATTTAGGGCATGCATAAGCTGAGGGTCTCCTCTTTTACGGTAGAGAACCCTGTTTATAGAGCTTATAATGTCTGGTGGTAATTTATAAAAAAATCAAATCCTGGGGGTGGTGCCTGTGGCTCAGTGAGTAGGGCGCTGGCCCCATATACCGAGGGTGGCGGGTTCGAGCCCGGCCCTGGCCAACCTGCAACAACAACAAAAAATCAAATCCTGAGTCCCAGCTAAAAGAAACCTCTCTGGTTGACATACAACCTCAGTGTGCTGAGATAACCCCAGTTTGCTTAGTTATAATTGTTTTATGGATATCTTTTGACCATAGGAAAATTAGAATTGAGTATAAAAAATAAAATTAATCATATCCATAATGTTAATATTTGTATGTTAAGATTTAAAATATATTAGTTTTCTATTGTTGTATAACCAATTACCACAAACATAGTCACTTAAAACAGCATGCATTTATTATGTCACTGGCTGGGCACGGTGGCTCACACCTATAATCCTAGCACTCTGTTAGGCCAAGGCTGGTGGATTGCCTGAGCTGATAGGTTCGAGACCAGCCTGAGCCAGAGCGAAACCTGGTCCCTAAAAAAGTAGCCGGGTGTTGTGGTGGATGCTTATAGTCCCAGCTACTGGGGGAGCTGAGGCAAGAGAATTGCTTGAGCTGAAGAGTTTGAGGTGCTGTGAGGTTGCTGTGAGCTATGACATCACAGCACTCTACCGAGAGTGACAAAGTGAGACTCTCAAAAACAAAAAAACAAGCAAAAAACATTTATTGTGTCAATTTCTGAGGATCAAGAGGCTAGGCTGGTCTTCCACTCAGCCAGGGGTGGGGAACTTGCAGCCCCAAGGCCACATGTGGCCCTCCAGATCCCCAGGCCTTTATTAAAAGGATTTGTTCTGTACAATTTGGATTCACTCAAAAGACCCTGCCCAAGGATTCAGAAGGCACCAGCTACATGGGAGTCTAAGAGGCAAGAGAATCGCTTGAGCCCAAGAGTTTGAGGTTGCAGTAAGTTGTGACACCACAGCACTTCTACTGAGGGTGACATAGTGAGACTGTCTAAAAAAAAATTTTTAGTAATTGATTTAGATTTGGGATTTTGAGTTAAGAGTTATAAAAGAGGTTCAATAAATTTGGAGATTGTATTAGACCAATCTAAATAACTTAACATCCACCATACTTATGCTAATTTATTACAACTATTAGAAATATTGAAGTACTTGAAAGGGTAGCAGCCAGTCTCTAAAGATAGCCTCCATCAATTCATACATTCCCAGTGCGTGAATTCTGCTCCTCCTAACAAGAAGAGCTTACTTCTCCTCCCCTTGAATCAGGGCTATCCGTGTCACTGGCTCTGACAGGGGGAATGCAGCAGACGGAATGTTCTGGTCTGTGAGCCTAGTGCCCCATGAGGACTGGTAGCTTCTACTTTCTGCCTCTTGAAATGATCTTTCTTAGAACCCAGCTGTCATCCTATGAGGAAATAAATCATGTATTTGATTGCAGAATATAGAAAGAACTCTTAAAATTGAATAAGAAGACAATCTAGTTTTAAAAATTGGGCAAAAAAAAAAATTTTTTTTTGAGACAGAGTCTCACTATGTCACCCTCAGTAGAGAGCTGTGGCATCATAGCTTACAGCAACCTCAAACTCTTGTGCTTAAGTGATTCTCTTGCCTCAGCTTCCGCAGTAGGTGGGACTACAGGTGACCCCCACAATGCCTGGCTGTTTTCTTTCTTTCTTTTTTTTTTTGAGACAGAGCCTCAAGCTATCATCCTGGGTAGAGTGCTGTGGCCTCACAGCTCACAGCAACCTCCAACTTCTGGGCTTAAGCAATTCTCCTGCCTCCTCCTCCCAAGTAGCTGGGACCACGGTGCCCACCACAACGCCCAGCTTTTTTTTGGTTGCAGTCATCATTATTGTTTGGCAGGCCCAGGCTGGATTCAAAACCACCAGCTCAGGTGTATGTGGTTGGTGCCTTAGTCGCTTGAGTACAGGTGCTGAGCCCCAGCTTTTTTTTTTTTTTTGTCATTGCAGTTGTCATTGTTAATTTTGGCTGGTCTGGGTCAGGTTCGAACCCACCAACCTTGGTGTATGTGGCTGGCGCCCTACCCTCTGAGCTACGGGCACTGCCTGGGCAAAAAATTTTTGAGTAGATATTCTACCAAAAACCATTTAGGAATGGCTAATAAGTACATGAAAAGATGCTGGACACCATCAGTCATGGAAATGTAAATTAAAACCACAAGGAGATACCATTTCATACCAACTAAAATGGGTATTATCAAAAAGACAGGTATGGTGACACCCACCTGTAATCCTAGCACACTAGAAGGCTGAGATGGGTGATTTGTCTAAGCTCAGGAATTCGAGAGCAGCCTTAGCAAGAGTCAGACCCCATCTCTACTAAAAATAGAAAAACTAGCTGGGCCAGGGTGGCTGAGGTGGGTGGATTGCTTGAGCTCACGAGTTTGAGACCAGCCTGAGCAAAAAAGCAAGACCCTGTCTCTACTAAAAATAGAGAAACTGAGGCAAGAGGATTGCTTTAGCTCGAGTTGGAGGTTGCTGTGAGTTATGATGCAACAGCACTCTAAACAGGGCGACAGCTTGAGACTCTGTCTTAAAAAAAAAAAAAAAAAAAAGAAAGAAAGAAAGAAAAACTAGCTGGGTGTTATGGCAGGAGCCCGTAGTCCCAGCTACTACGGAGGCTGAGGCAAGAGGATTGTTTGAGGGCAAGAGTTTGAGGTTGCTGTGAGCTATGGCACTCTACCCAGGGTGACAAAGTGAGACTCTGTCTTTAAAAGAAAGAAGAAAGAAAAGAAAAAGAAAAAGAAAACATACAATAACTAGTGTTCTTGAATATATAGAGAAAAGAGAACCGTCATGCATTGCTGAGGCAAATGTAAAGTGGTGTAGTCACATTGGAAAACAGTTTGGCAGTTTCTTAAAAAGTTAAACAGGACCCAAGCGGTAAGTGATCTTCACGCCACTGCATTCTAGCCTCGTTGACAGAATGAGACCCTGTCTCTAAACAAACAAGATAAACATACATGGATTAAGCACTTTTAAAAAATTCTGATGTTTTGACTTTAAGAGGAGGAAGGCTGTACGGACCCTTCAGAGATTGCCCTTCCCAGGGCTAGCCAATTCCTGGAGATAGTAGACAACTCACCCAAGGGCACCTTTCATATGCAAACGAGGAATCCTAACCCTTCCCCCAACTTCCTCCTTGACTGAGCTCTCACACTTTCAAGCCACCAGCCCCCTGTCCTAATCACCTCAGGGCTAGGTGCCAAATAATTAGAGATAGCTCCCAGGCCCTGATTTATTTTATTTATTTATTTATTTATTTAGAGACAGTCTCATTTTGTTGCTCACAGTAGAGTACTGTGGAGTCACAGCTCACAGCAACCTCCAGCTCTTGGGCTTAGGTGATTCTGTTGCCTCAGCCTACTGAGTACAGGGACTACAGGCACCGGACACAATGCCCGGCTATTTTTTTTGTTATGGTTTGGCCAAGACCGGTTTGAACCTGCCACCCTCGGTATATGGGGCCCGTGCCCTACTCACTGAGCCACAGGTGCCACCCAGGCCCTGATTCAAATTAGCCAGCCCTAAACCTACCCACCTTGTCTCACCTGCTCCTTCTGTGTACACTTTTTTTTTTTTTTCAGATTAATATAAGGGTACATATGATTGGGTTACATTGTTTGCATTTGTTAGGTATCCTGTGGAGCTTACTAACTCCCCTATCCTTTGCCCCTCTCCCTTACTCCAATTTATTTATTATTATTTTTTTTTTTTTGTAAAGACAGAGTCTCCCTTTAATGCCCTTGGTAGAGTGCCATGGCGTCACAGCTAACAGCAACCTCCAACTCCTGGGCTTAGGCAGTTCTCTTGCCTCAGCCTCCAGAGCAGCTTGGGACTACAGGCGCCCGGCACAACGCCCAGCTATTTTTTTGTTGCAGTCTGGCCGGGGCTGGGTTTGAACCCACCACTCTTGGTATATGGGACCGGCGCCCTACTCACTGAGCCACAGGCACTGCCCACCCCACCCCCACCCCCGACTCCAATTTAATTGCATTTTTCTTTTTTGAGGGCCTGTAGATGTTCATCTTCTAGTTTCAAATTAGTGGGCTTTTCTTTTTTGTTTGTTTTTTAGACAGAGTTCACTCTGTCACCCTTGGTAGAGTGCCATGGCATCATAGCTCCTATCAACCTTAAACTGTTGGGCTCAAGAGATCTTGGGTTTTTTTTTATTTACCCCCCAGACAGAGTCTCACTACGTCACCCACGGTAAAGTGCTGTACCATGGGATTACAGCTCATAGCAACCTCAAACTCTTGGGTTTAAGCAATTCTCTTGCCTCAGGCTTCCAAGTAGCTGGTCTACAGGTGCCTGCCACAACGCCCAGCTGTTTTTTTGTTATAGTTGTCATTGTTGCTTAGCAGGCCCGGGCAGGGTTCAAACCATCAGCCCTGTGGCGTATGTGGCTGGTGCCCTAGCCACTGAGCTATGGGCACTGAACCAAGAAATCTTCTAGTTTCAAATTAGTTGGGGTTTTTTGTTTTGCTTTGTTTTGTTTTTCAGATAGAGTCTCACTCTGTCACCCTGGGTAGAGTGCTATGGCATCATAGCTCACAGCAACCTCAAACTCTTGGGGTCAAGAGGTCCTCTTGCCCCATCCTCCCAAGTAGCTGGGACTCTGGGTGCCAGTCATAATGCCCAGCTTTTCTACTTTTAGTAGAGATGGGAATGGGAGGCTTAAGTCTCACTCTTTCTCAGGCTGGTATCAAACTCCTGAGCTCAAGCAATCCACCCGCCTTAGCCTCCCAGAGTTCTAGGATTTACCCGCGTGAACCACCTCGCCCAGCCTCACTTTAGTATTAAGTACATGGGGTGCTTGCTCTTCCATTCTTGAGATCCTTTACTAAAGACAATATTCTCCACCTCCATCCAGGTAAATACAAAAAATGTAAAGTCTCCGTCTTTTTTATGGCTGAGTATATATCCTGGTTACCACATTTTATTAATTCATCCATGGGTTGATGGGCACTTGGGTTGTTTCCACATTTTTGTGATTATGAATTGAGCTGCTATAAACATTCAAGTGCAAATGTCCTTTTGATAAAATGATTTTTTTTTCTGCCAGGTAGATACCTAGTAATGGTATTACAGGATCAAATGGAAGTTACTTTTAGCTCTTTGAGGATTCTCCATTTTTCTTTCCAACAGGCTATACTGGTTTGTGATCCCACCAACAGTGGGTAAGTGTTCCCTTCTCTCTGCACCCTCACCAGCATCTGCAACGTTGGGATTTGTGATGGGGGCTATTCTCACTGGGGTTAAGTGGTATCTCCAGGTGGGTTTGATTTGCATTTCTCTGAAGACTTGGAGGATACTTGTAATCACTCTTTGCCTGGCTCCCCCATGTGGCCCTGAGAGGCAGAGCATGCCTCCTCCTTGGGGGAAAATGCAATAGGCTATCTTTTTGAGGGAAATCATCTGCTCTATGAGCCTCACCATACTTGAATAAAAATAAAACCAACATTTCAAAACAATATGTTTACTACATGATCTAGTAATTCCACTTTTGGGTATTCAACCTAGTGAAACGAAAACGATTTCCACACAGAGATTTGTACATGCATGCTCAAAGCAGCATTATTTGTAATAGTCAAAAAGTAGGAAAAACCCAAATATCCACCAGATGAAGAATGGATGAACAAAATATGTTTTGGAATACTTATTTAGAAACAAAAGTATTGAGCTATTAATAGAAGTGGTACCGCCTCACCAGGCTCCCTGCCTGCTGCTCAGAGTAGAAGTGATCCACCGAGAGAGGCGGGGGCACAGCAGAGAGAGAGCGCAGCGTGGAAGAGGCTGCAGGAATTCCTCAAATCTCTCTCTCTCTCTCTCTCCCCAATATGGGAGAAAGAGGTTTGTTTGTTTGTTTTTGTTTTTTGAGACAGCGTCTGACTCTGATGCCCTGGGTAGAGTGCTGTGGTGTTATCATAGCTCACAGCACCCTCAAACTCATGGGCTCATAAGATCCTCTTGCCTCAGCTTCTCGAGTAAGTGGGATTACAGGTGCCTGCCTCAAAGCCTGACTAGTGTTGCAACTGCACAAATGATCATGCGAAACACGGATTGACGGTACACACTGCAAGAGGTGAGGCTAACCATAGGTGCAGGATAGCCCTGAGCTTTTCTCGCAGAGGCCTTTTATTGAGAAGATACATAATAGGCGGGAAGTTTATGAAGCAAAGACGTGCAGGGGCTGCTTGCTCAGGGAAATGATTTCATAGGTGCCAAGAGACTATGTACTCAAGGAAATGATCTTCAAGGGTGGTAAGGGTAATGATCTCCAAAATACAAAATGCAATTTTTCTCCACTGATCCTTCAAGGAACTGCCATAAAATGCTTAATGTTTAACATTAGCCTTACTACTACAGGACTGAACTTTGCTCCTCCAGGATTACTGAGTTATTGGTGGCTTGCCTTCCAAGTCACAAGAGATTTCCAGGCTTGCCAGGAGAATGTCTTGTTCTCAGTAATTCCTCAGATGAGTTATGATCTTAGTGGCTGTTGTAGTAAGTATGATGTTTAATCCTCTATAGTCTAGTTTTTCTATTTTAGTAGAGTTGGGGGTCTCACTCTTGCTCAGACTGGTCTTGAACTCCTGAGCTCAAGCAATCCACCTGCCTCAGCCTCCCAGAGTGCTGGGATTATAACTGTGAGCCACCTTGCCTGGCCCAAGAAAAGAGTTTTTAAGGATAGATATGCAGGCAATTAGATCTTCTAATTGGTGGCATTTTGGGCAGAACCATGGGGAGGTCTTTGCTGAGTCAGTTCTTCAATGGGGGTCACAAGAGCAGTGTAGTCAGTGCCTGGATTTGGGCCACTGGTCTGGGTGGGTCAGCTGTTCCACTGAGACCCAAGACCTAGATGATAACCTCAAAAATTAGCCTTAGTGCCTGTGGCTCAAGGAGTAGGGCACTGGCCCCATATACTGGAGGTGGTAGGTTCAAACCTGGCTACACCCAAAAACTGGAAGAAAAAAAAAAAAAAAAAAGCTTATGGTGTCTATTTTGTGGTTCAGCACTGTCATTATCCACTGCAGCTTCATGAAACCTGGTCAATGAGTTACAGTGGATGTTACTGCAACCAATTGGACACGATGATGAGGATGCTTGTGATTAAGCAGTCAAGGTTGGTCAATAGAGATAGGCCAATCCTAGAAAACAACAACAACAAAAATTAGCCTTAGCTTTCACAAGGGTGCTGGGAGCAATGAAGAAAGCTAAGAATCTTTATGACCAGCAGGCCATTATAGGAAAGCAGGAGAATAGCTAGGGGATAATAGCTGGTTATATAGAAATAGATTTCCCCTATTGCAGTTCCCAGCTTGTGATCCTTTATTTATTTCATAAAGGGTAGTTTCAAATGCTAAAACATGCATGAACCTAAAAATAATTATGCTTACTGAAAGTAACTAGGGGCAAAAAACCACATACTGTATAATCTCTTTTATGCAAAGGTTCTGAAAAGACAAATCTATAGAGAAAAAAGAATATATTTATGATTGCCTGTGGCTGAGGGGTCGACTGCAGATAGGCATGATGGTTCTCTCTGAGGTGATAACAATATGCTAAAACTGGACTGCATTGATGGTTACACAACTGTAGATTTGCATCATTGAATGGCACATTTAAAACAGGTGAATTTTATGGTGTGGAAATTAAAGCCCAAACAAAGCTGTTTTAGGAAATCAGTATAGGCTTGGTACCTGTAGTTCAGTGGTTAGGGTGCCAGCCACATACACTGGAGCTAGCGGGTTCAAACTTAGTCCAGGCCTGCTAAACAACAATAACAATCACAACAAAAAATTAGCCAAGCATTGTGGCAGGCGCCTGTTGTCCTAAATAGTTGGGAGGCTGAGGCAAGGGAATCGCTTAGGCCCAAGAGTTTGAGGTTGCTATGAGCTGTGATGCCATGACACTCTACCAAGGGTCGCATAGTAAGACTCTGTCTCAAAAAAAAAAAATAAATAAAAATAAAGAAAATTGGCTCAGTGCCTGTAGCACAGTGGTTATGGTGCCAGTCACATACACAGAGGCTGGCAGGTTTGAACCCGGTCCAGGCCAGCTAAAAACAATGACAACTGCAACAAAAAATAGCCAGATGTTGTGGTTGGTGCCTGTAGTCCCAGCTACTCAGGAGGCTGAGGCAAGAGAATTGCTTAAGCCCAGGAGTTGGAAGTTGCTGTGATCTGTGATGCTTCAGCACTCTACTGAGGGCGATATAGTGAGACTCTATCTCAAAAAAAAAAAAAAAAAAAAATTAAAAAAAACATGGACGGCGCCCGTGGCTCAAGGAGTAGGGCGCCCGTCCCATATACCAGAGGTGGTGGGTTCAAGCCCGGCCCGGCCAAAAAAAAAAAAAAAAGTTACATTGGTCTAATCTTGGAAACTCCAATTCAATAAATTAGCATAAAAAAACAAAGAAAAGAAAATCAGTATATCTGACAGTAAGCGCCTTATTGCTGCCTTGGTGATAAATACGATATTTCAGAAGAAATGTTAGGGCACTATTCAATTTTTCTACACCTACCAGACCATCTGAGATAGACGTTCTGTGGGACACCCCCAAAACCATTCGGAATAGACTAAACAAAATCGGTGCAGACGCTGTGGATCTCCTTAGCATAGAGCCATCCCGCGTTGGTGGCTTGTTGTAGGCATGTTTAGGGAAAAACCTGGCTCCAGTGGCAAACTCTAGCGTACCCTTCCACATTACAGACTCTGATTCATGGGAGCTACTGTACACTTTGTCCCTGCAGCTAACAGATGGAAACGATTTTTTGTACCTGCAGCTAACGATTCCTCTCTGTAGACATGCAGCTTCTGTCCTGTCCAGCAGAGGGTCAGCAGACTTCCTCCCCCATCCCATGCTGAGCAGAGAGCGTTTTGCCAGCGTTTGTACACATGTTGAAATATCCCTGCTCTATCATCGTGTCTCTTCTTTGACTTCCCTTTTGTACCAGTTTTAACACCTGCCTGATTCTCTAATTTGGAGTAAAACAAAATCTTTAACATGTTCATTTTTTATGAATAGCATCATGATTTTACCTTCTTATGTAAATTATCTTTTATTGGATTTTTTTTTTTTTTTTTTTTTTTGTAGAACTGTTTTAGACTCATGGCAAAACTGACCAGAAAGTACCTAGTTCCTATAAACCTCCTGTCCCCTTCCCTGCAGCTGGGTTACAATTTATTACAATCGACACACCAGGTACATGGACACATCATTATCACCCAAGGTCCACAGAGTGTTTTTTTAATTATTGATAAGGTTGTTTTTCATCTTCCTAAAATCTAAAGATAACTTTTCTAGGTAGAATCCTATGTAGATATAGTTAGGTAAATCCTCTAAATGAGCAAATTCAGCCTGCCCTTTCAGAGTTCTGCCTTAACAGTTTATTTATTTATTTTTTTTTAAGAGACAGAGTCTCACTCTGTCATCCTTGATAGAGTGCCGTGTCGTCACAGCTCACAGCAACCTCCAGCTCTTGAGCGTAGGTGATTCTCTTGCCTCAGCCTCCCGAGTAGCTGGGACCACAGGCACCCACCACAACACCCGGCTATTTTTTTGTTGCAGTTTGGCCGGGGCTGGGTTTGAACCCACCACCCTTGGTATTTGGGGCCAGCAACCTACTCACCAAGCCACAGATACCACCCCAACAGTTTATTTCTGCCTGGGCACACTACAGGCTATAATAGGATGGCAAAGTCTATCCACAGACTTTGGAAACCCACAGTGGAAATCCTTACAGAGCTAGAGCTGTGTGTTTGTGGGGTGGTGCTGGTGGTGGTGGTGCATGAGCAGTGAGGTGTGGCAGTGGAGTAAAGAGTGGAGAGGTGAGGCTGGCAATCTAGTCACTGGAGGACTGGGTAAGGACCTTTGTCTATTTTATTTTACTTTACTTTACTTTATTTATTTTATTTTATTTTATTTTAGTTGCAGCCGTCATTGTTGTTTGGTGGGCCTAGGCTGGATTCGAACCCGCCAGCTCAGGTGTATGTGGCTGGTGCCTTAGCTGCTTGAGCCACAGGCGCCGAGCCGACTTTTGTCTATTTTAAGAGCAAATGGAAACCATTAAAATATTTGTTTCCTTTCCAAAACACTCCAAATTTGAAAAGACCAGTTTATGGAGGGTTGAGACAGTATTTGTTAAAGTAGGATTGTGGCAATGAAATTGGGAAGAAATGGGTTGGGGGCGGTGGTTCATGTCTGTAATTCTACAGCTCTGGGAGGCTGACATGGGTGGGTTGCCTAAGCTCAGGAGTTTGAGACCAGCCTGAGCAAGAGCAAGACCCCGTCTCTACTAAAAGTAGAAAAACTAGCTGAGCATTGTGGGGAGCGCCTGTAGTCCCAGTTACTCTGGAGGCTGAGGCAAAAAATTGCTTGAGCCCAAGAGTCTGAGGTTGCTGTGACCTGTGATGATGCCACACCACTCTAGGATAACGGAGTGAAACTCTGTCTCAAAAAAAAAAAAAAAAAAAAAAGAAAGGAAAGAAAAGAGGTTGGAAAGAAATGGATGGAAAAGGAGATATGGAGATATTCAGGGAATGAAGCAGAAAGGACTGAGTGATGGTCTTAATGTGGGAGGAAGTACAAGAGAGGGGTTAAGTCTGGGTGATCTGGTGCCACCAGGTGGGGTCCTCACCGATTCAGGGAACACCAGTGGAGACCAGATACCCTGTCTCCTGTTTTAGTCTCAGGAAATCCCTCTGGCTCAGTGTTTTCCAACTTTTTCTTTTTTTAAACAGAGTCTCACCATGTTGACCTCCATACAGTGCTGTGGTGTCACAGTTCACAGCAAACTCAAACTCCTGGGCTCAAGCTATTCTCCTGCCTCAGTCTCCGAAGTAGCTGGGACTACAGGCACCTGCCACAACGCTGGGCTAATGTTCCTATTTTTAGCGGAGACAGGGTCTCATTCTTCCTCAGGCTGGCCTTGAACTCCTGAATTCAAGCAATCCACCCAACTCAGCCTCCTAGAGTGGTTCTTCAACCTTTGTGTTTTTTTAATCTTTTTATCTCATGGCACATTTCAACCTATAGTTAAACTTCCTTGGCATGCTTAAATTCTGTTGATTAAAAGAAAAAGAGTAAAAGAAGAAAGAATATACTGAGGATGACAAAGTGAGACTCTGTCTCTAAAAAAAAAAAAGAATATACTTAAGTGCTTTCAACTGGCTATGAAAAATAGTTCAATTAATGATCTTTAAAATTTTTCATGGCACACTGGTTGAAAGTCTCTGCTCTCAGCTCAGCACCTGTAGCTCAGCAGCTAGCGTGCCAGTCACATACACCTGAGCTTGTAGGTTCGAATCCAACCTGGGCCAACTACAACCAAAAAATAGCCAGGCAGGCACCTGTAGTCCCAGCTACAGTGCACCTGTAGCTACAGTGGGCACCTGTAGTCCCAGCTACTTGGGAGACTGAGGCAAGAGAATCGCTTAAACCCAAGAGTTTGAGGTTGCTGTGAGCTGTGATGCCATAGCACTCTAATGAGGGTGACAAAGTAAGACTGTCTCAAAAAAAAAAAAAAAAGAAAGAAAGAAAAAAGAAAGTCACTGCTCTAGCTGCTCTCATGGGGTTTAGAGCCCAGCGGGAAGGCAGTGCTTGGTCATGTCTTTTCCCTGGGAATAACCAGAACAATCCCAAAACGAATTCAGATTTTTCAAAACAAAAGCCAGGAGTGAGGACTGCCTTACACAATAATTCCTGTAGGTTCAACTAAGCACACTCCCCTGAACAAACACACGTAAAAGCCTGGCCAGCTTTTTGAAAGAGGGGAAAGAACAAGTCAGGAGAAAAAAAGACACTGGGTTGGAAAAAAGCAGTAGGAGGACAGAGTCCTGGAACTCAGAGAGAGAGAAAAGTCATTTCTTGATTCCCAGCAGGTCACACTCCATTGATCACCCAGTGCTACTGATTCTGCTATTAAGGAAAATGGTTTGTGAACCAACCCTGTCACCTCTAGCTTCATTTCACTGCCTCTGTTCAGGGCAGGGATCAGGCTCTCATTAGGTCTTTACCCCAATTGCTGTAACAACAGTCATATCAGAAATGCGCTGGGTTGCCCAACAGAAACCCAACCTCTGTGACTTAACCGAACTGAAATGATCAGCACGGAGTGGGGTCAGAGCTTGGGGAAGTTAGTTACCAGGGACCTGCGTACCTTCAGTCCCACAACTACATTCCAGGTAGGAAGATGGGTGAAAAGGGAGGTGGCATCTCAGTCAGGAAGGTAGACTATTTCTAGCAACTCCCAGCACATTTTCACTTTTGCAGGAACTTTGTCACAGCTGCCCCCAGTACAAGGGACCCTAGGAAACACACTTAGTAGAGGGCTTTCCTTGCTCTCTCCCTCCCTCCTTCCCTTCCCTTCTTCTCTCCTTTCCTTTCTTCCTTTTCCTTCCTTCCGTTCCTTCCCTCCCTTCCTTCCTTTCGTTAATTGTTTATTTATCAGGAGAAACTATTCCTCAGCCCTCACATTCATAGCTCAGGAACACAGGTAAACTTCTATGTAAATCAGCTCAAAGAAATTCTTTATATTCCAAAATCACTTTGCACTCTGAAAGACACCAGCCTTCCTCTTCTCCTCAAAGTCTTTCATAGAATCATAATTTCTGTAGTACCCTGGCTATGCCTTCTTTCTTGGTTCAGCCACAGCAAACTTACAGAAAGCTGCTACCCCCACAGATACATCGAATGCTCTGACAAGGTGAAACTGCAGGCGCCTGCCAGGAGGCCGTGCATCTG
Source organism: Loris lydekkerianus (assembly GCA_963574355.1). Taxonomy (NCBI): domain Eukaryota; kingdom Metazoa; phylum Chordata; class Mammalia; order Primates; family Lorisidae; genus Loris; species Loris lydekkerianus. The sequence continues at coordinate 13,020 of CAUYPK010090184.1, forward strand.
AGGGTTCATCAAAGCACTGGACACACACATTAATGTACACAGCTGTGATTTAATTAAAAAAACAAAACAAAACAAAGCACTGGATGCCATGGTAGTTACTGTCCTTGATGATATGCCAACTTCAACATATCCTTCTTGGCTGATTGAATTTTTCCTTCTTGTTCTTTGTTTTGTTTTTTTCTCTAAGGACAAAGAGGAGTGTGGATAGGGGCTAAGTCAGTGACACTGTCTGCACAGGAGGCCCTCTGAGATGTGCTCTTTCCTCTCCTGCAGGCCCTGTGGCTCCATCCACCCCTGTGGGACCTGACTTTATGAGGCTGTTACAAACCCACAGGCTCTGGACACTTTTTCACCCACATTGCTGTTTCTCCTTCCTTTCAAATGAAATCTTGATTTTCCTTCAGACTTCAGCAGGAGGTGTAATTTCTTCTCAGAAGTTTTTCTGGGTCTCCTCTTCCCTCCTCTATAGTTTCTCCAGTTGACCTCCATCTTCTCACACTGGACGCTCACTGATCATTGGTTTCCTGGCCTGGGAGCTCTTCAAGGGTAGAGACCATATTGCACTCAAGTCTATTCGCAGCAGTGTGAGTCATGAGTAAATGTTTGCTGAATGAGTGAATGAGTCCTATGTTGCGTTTCATTAATGACTATTACAGTATATATTTTTTTTTTTGAGACTGAGTCTCATTATGTTGCCCTTGGTAGAGTGTCATGGTGTCACAGCTCACAGCAATCTGAAACTCTTGAGCTTAAGTGATTCTCTTGCCTCAGGCTCCCAAGTAGCTGGGACTACAGGTGCCTGCCACAATGCCTAGCTATTTTTTGTTGCAGTTGTCATTATTGTTTAGCTGGCCCCGGCTGGGTTTGAACCCGCCAGCTTCCGTGTACGTGGCTGGTGCTTATGGGTGCCGAGCCATGACTACTACAGTTTGAACGTAGTTCAATAAAAGTTCACACATTCGAAACATAATCTGCAGGCCGATAGTGTTGGGAGAGGAGACTGTCCCAACAGTCTCCTTGACTGATCTAGTTAAGAGGTGACTGGATTGGGCGGTGCCTGTGGCTCAGTGAGGAGGGTGCAGACTCCATATACCAAGAGTGGCGGGTTCAAACCCAGGCCCGGCCAAACTGCAACAACAACAACAAAAAAATAGCCAGGCGTTGTGGCGGGCACCTGTGGTCCCAGCTGTTCGGGAGAATCACCTAAGTCCAGGAGCTGGAGGTTGCTGTGAGTCCTGTGGCGTCACGGCACTCCACCGAGGGCTGTAAAGTGAGACTCTGTCTCTACAAAAAAAAAAAGAGGTGCCTGGATCAATGTCACCATCCAGGGGTGCGTTAGTTATCACCAATGTGGGTTTGTTACAAAGGTGAGTCTGGCCCTCTTGCTGTCTTGCCCTTCCTCTTTCCACCTTGGCATGATACAGCAGGTGGCTGCCTTCTTGTGTCCTCACATGGCCTTTCATCTCTGCACTTGCATCCTTGGCATGTATAAATTTTCTTATAAGGATACCATTCAGATTAGGATGGAGCTCACCCCTGTGACCTCACTTTAATTTACCCACCTCTTTAAAGATCTTCTCTCAAAATATAGTCACATTGAGATGCTATTGGGCAGGGCTTGAATGTATGAATTTTTTTTGGGGGGGGAGGTACAGTTCAGCCCATAACTCTTGGTGTTCTCCAAGAGTTGCTTCTTCTCACTAAGGACCCAGTGAGTGGCAGGCTTTGTGGGGAAACTCATTTTAAGTCCTGGACTTGCCCTTAATAGAGGAACTTGGAATTGTTGCTACTTTCTAGAGTAGATCAATGTAAAGAGGGGCCCATGATATATTTTAACAACCCCACCCTTGTGGTCAGGCCTGGAGAGAGCCAGGACACTGGAGCTGGAGACTGGGCAATGCCTCACTGTGGTCTTCCGTTATGCATCTTTGGTGTAGCTAAGAGCTTCAACCACCTTTTCCAGAGAACATTTCCAAACAAGGAGAAAAATAAAATTTCCTTGAGTGTCATTTCCTCATCTTATCTTGTTTATCCAGCCTTCATGGAAATTCCAAAAGATAACAAAATAAACAAAATACAAAAGATAGAAATATAGAGTTTGCAACATGAACTCCTGCAAAAATAAGAAGTAAGCAAATATTGTGCCTTATTTATTTGTGGGGACATCACAACCTATTACAGACTGAACATTTGTGCCCCCAAATTTATATGTTGAAGCCTTAACTTCTGGTATCTGGAATAATGATGTAATTTAGGTTAAATAAGTTCATATGGGTGGGGCCCTGATCCAGCAGGATTAGTGTCCTTATAAGAAGAGACATTAGAGAGCTCTTTCCATCTCTTTCCATGCACACACACCATGGAAAGGCAACGTGAGGGCACAGAGAGAAGGTGGCTATCTGCAAGTCAGGAAGAGACCCTCACCAGAAACCAAACTGTACAGAATGTAGGCTCCAAAACTGTGAGAAAATGTGTAAGCACCCAGACTATGATTTTGTTACTGGCAGTCTAACCAGAATAAAATATGGCCCTTAGAATATTCTCTTAAGTGAGTAATCAATAAATATTCATCAGATGTATGTGCATATAATAGTATGTTTGTAAAAAAGAGTTCTGTTAAAAATAGCCATTTGTCTCTAATGTCATAAAATTCTAGTAAAGCACTCAGAAGCAAGAAGAAATTTATTAATGTCATGACATATGAAAGAGAATATTTAAAAGTTTTGTGCATAATGAAGTCCATGCTTAATAAAAATGCATGCTAAGTTGATTGCAAAAAAAAAAAAAAAGCTATTTCTAAGTAAGGTGTGGTGGCAGGAGGCTGAGGCAGGAGAATCACTTGAAACCAGGATTTGAGGCTACAGTGAGTTATAATTGTGCCTGTAAAGAGCCACTGCACTCCAGCCTGGGCAGCATAGTGAGATTCCATTTCTAAAAAAAATTAAAATAGGGCGGCACCTGTGGCTCAGTGAGTAGGGCGCCGACCCCATATACTGAGGGTGGCAGGTTCAAACCCAGCCCTGGCCAAACTGCAACAAAAAATAGCTGGGCATTGTGGCAGGTGCCTTTAGTCCCAGCTACTGGGGAGGCTAGGGCAAGAGAATCGCCTAACCCCAGGAGCTGGATGTTGCTGTGAGCTGTGATGCCATGACACTCTACCAAGGGTGATAAAGTGAGACTCTGTCTCTACAAAAAAAAAAAAATTAAAAAATATATATACAGGTATACACGCCCACACACATAAAGCTTTCTCCAAATACTGTGATGAGGGGGGTGATTTTTATTTTTATTACATTCCATATGATTAGAACTATTTACAGTCTATGTTTGTTACACTGTGTACAAAGTTTTTTTAAAAAATAATTTCAAAGCTGTGTATCATAAATAGCTAGATGGCTTGGCACACAGGACATAGAACGATGTAACTATGAGTCCCAGAGCCAACATTCTGGGTCTTAGAGCAGCAGAGACATTCCCTGTGGACTATACATGATGTTTCCTACCAAAGTCAAGCCAACTGTTGGGGGTAAACTTCCTGAATGTCTATTTAGAAGTGCTAGAATGGATGTCACAGGTGTGAGCTGTACAAGGTGAGGGACAGCGACAGCCTGGTTTGCTCATCATTATATTCTTAGTACCTAGGACCGTGGCATGTAGCAGCTAATATGTATTTATTGAACTAAAATAAAAACCACCATTCTATGTTAAATATGCAGAGATTAATAAATCTTTGTTGAGCAATCAAATGAATGACAGAATGGCACCCAGGCCTTTGCTTGTGTGTGTGTGTGTGTGTGTGTGTGTGTGTGTGAGAGAGAGAGAGATAGACAGACACGGGGTTTTGTTCTGTCGCTAGGGCTGGAGTGTGGTGGTGTCATCATGGCATCCTCAAATTCCTGGGCTCAAGAGATGTGCTGGCCTCAGCTTCCCCAGTAACAGGGACTATAGGTATGCCCCATCATGCCTGGCTAATTTATTTTTTAATGCAGAGTCCCACTAGTTGCCCTGGGTAGAGTGCTGTGGCGTTACAGCTCACAGCAACCTCAAACTCTTGGACTTAAGAGATTCTCTTGCCTCAGCCTCCCAAGTAGCTGGGGGTACAGGTGCCCGCCACAACGCCTGGCTGTTTTTTGTTGTTGTTGCTGTTATCATTGTTGCTTGGCAGGCCTGGGCAGGGTACGAACCCACTACCCTTGGTGTATGTAGTTGGTACCGTAACTACTGTGCTATGGGTGCCGAGCCAGTTTTTTTTTGGCTGGAGCTGGGTTTGAACTCACCACCTCTGGCATATGTGGCTGGCGCCCTACACCTTTGAGCCACAGGTGCCCCCTTTTTTTAAAAAAAATTGAGCCCTTGGTAGAGTGTGATATCACAGCTCACAACAACCTCAAACTCTTTTTAAAAAAATGTTTTTTTGTTAAATCATAGCTGTGTACATTAGTGCAATCAAGGGGTACAATGTGCTGGTTTTATATACAATCTGGAATATTCTCATCAAACTGTTCAACATAGCTTTCATGGCATTTTCTTAGTTATTGTATGTAGACATTTGTATTCTGCCTTTAGTAAGTTTCGCCTGTACCCATTCTAACACGCACAGTAGGTGTGGCCCCACCCATTACCCTCCCTCCACCCTAACCTCCCCCCTCCCTTCCCCTTCCTTGGCCCTTTCCCCATAGTCTTGTGCTATAGTTGGGTTATAGCCTTCATGTGAAAGCTATAATTTGGCTTCATAGTAGGACTGAGTACATTGGATACTTTTTCTTCCATTCCTGAGATACTTTGCAAAGAAGAATATGTTCTAGCTCTATCCATGTAAACATGAAAGAGGTAAAGTGTCCATCTTTCTTTAAGGCTGCATAATATTCCATGGTATACATGTACCTCAATTTGCTTGTCCATTCGTGGGTCGATGGGCACTTGGGCTTCTTCCATGACTTAGCAATTATGAATTGGGCTGCAATAAACATTCTGGTACAGATGTCTTTGTTATATTGTGATTTTTGGTCTTCTGGATATCCACCTAGTAAAGGAATTATAGGATTGAATGGCAGGTCCATTTTTAGGTCTCTAAGTATTCTCCAAACATCCTTCCAGAAGGAATGTATCTGTGTGCATTCCCACCAGCAGTGTAGAAGTGTGCCCTTTTCTCCACATCCATGCCAACATCTCTGGTTTTGGGATTTTGTTATGTGGGCTACTCTTACTGGGGTTAGGTGATATCTCTGATGATTAAGGATGATGAGCTTTTTTTCATGTGTTTGTAGATTGTGCATCAGTCTTCTTTAGAGAAGTTTCCTTTTTTTTTTTTTAAATCATAGCTGTGTACATTAATGCAATCATGGGGCACCATACACTGGTTTTATAGACCATTTGACACATTTTCATCACACTGGTTAACATAGACTTCCTCGCATTTTCTTAGTTATAGTGTTAAGACATTTACATTCTACATTTACTAAGTTTCACATATACCCTTGTAAGATGCACCGCAGGTGTAATCCCACCAATCACCCTCCCTCCGCCCACTTCCCCCTTCCCTCCCCTTCTTTTCCCCCTTTCCCCTATTCTTAGGTTATAACTGGGTTATAGCTTTCAAGTGAAAGCCCTAAATTAGTTTCATAGTAGGGCTGAGTACATTGAATACTTTTTCTTCCATTCTTGAGATACTTTACTAAGAAGAATATGTTCCAGCTTCATCCATGTAAACATGAAAGAGGTAAAGTCTCCATCTTTCTTTAAGGCTGCATAGTATTCCATGGTGTACATATACCACAATTATGTCCAGATATGTTGTGTTTTCATTTTCATTTGAGAATTTTTTTGACTTCCTTCTTAATTTCTTCATTGTCCCACTGGTCACACAGGGAAATATTTTTTACTTTCTATATCTGTGTATATTTTCCAATGTTTTCTAGTTTTATCCCATTGTGGTCAAAGAAAATACCTGATATGATTTTTTTTAAATTTTTTTGAGACTTGTTTTCTGGGTTAACATATGGTCTTTGAGAATGATCCACAAGCTGAAGAGACAAATGTTAATTCTGTAGTTGTTGGACAAAACATTCTGAATTCCATTCAGAATTTTACTTTAAAATAGTTATCCATTTTTAATTGCACACGAACTTTATGGCCATGTTGTATCTGTTAGGTCCCTTTGGCTGACAGTGCAGATTAAGTCAATGTTTTATTGTTGATTTTCTATCTGGATGGATTGTTCATTGCCAAAAGTGGAACATTGAGGTCTCCAAAAATTTTTATATCAGGATCTCACTCTCTCTCTTTAGCTCTGATAATTATTTGTTTTATACATCTGAGTGCTCCAGTGTTGGGTGTATATATAGTATATTAATATTTGGAATTGTTATATCTTCTTGCTGAACTCACTCTTTATCAGTATATAATGACATTTTCTGTCTCTTTTTACATTTTTTCTTGAAATCTATTTTATCTGGTAGAAGTACAGCTACTCCTGCTCTGTTTTTGGTTTGCATTTGCATGGAATATCTTTTTCCATTCTTTTATTTTCAGTCTATGTGTGTCTTTTTTTTAATTTATTTTATTTATTTTATTTTATTTTTTATTAAATCATAGTTATGTACATTGATATGAACATGGGGCATCATACATCTATGTGTGTCTTTAATCAGTGAAGTATGTTTCATTTTTTTATTGCAAAGTTTAATTATGGTTCCAAAAAAAAAATGAGTGAATAACTTTCTCCGAAAAAAATATTTTGACTCTGAAGTATGTTTCTTGTAGACAACATATAGTTGGCTCTCTCTCTCTCTCTCTCTCTTTTTTCTTAGTCGCCCTTGTTAGAATGCCATGGCATCATAGCTCATAGCAACCTCAAACTCTTGGGCTCAAATGATCCTCTTGCCTCAGCCTCACAAGTAGCTGGGACTACAGGCACCCAACACAATACTCAGCTATTTTTAGAGACAGGGTATCACTCTTTCTCAGGCTAGTCTCAAACTCCTAAGCTCAAACAATTAACCTTCCTCAGCCTCCCAGATTGCTAGGATCATAGGTGTGAGCCACTGTGCCCACCACTTTCTTTTTTTTTAATCCATTTAGCCTCTCTGTACTTTTTTTTTTATTATTATTAAATCATAGCTGTGTATATTAATGCAATCCTGCGGTATATCTCTGTATCTTTTGATTGAAGAGGTTAGTGCATTTACATTCATTGTTATAAATGACAGGTAAGAACATGCTAATGTCATGTTGTTATTTGACGTCTATTTGTTTTGCGGTCCTCTCTCTCTTTCTTTCTTCCTTCCTTCCTTCCTCTCTTCTTTTTCCCTGGTAGTATATTTTAATTTCTTGCTTTTTATTTTTTGTGTATCTGTTGTAGGTTTTTTGATTTGAGGTTACCATGTGGATTGCAATAAAACATTTTGTAATCAATTATTTTAAACATATGACAACTCTTTATAAACAAACAAATGAACAAATAAATAAACAAGGATAAATCTAATAAAAATCGTATTTTTTAAATTCCTCCCCCTCCCTAGCTTTTTAACTTTTTGTTATTTTCATCCATATCTTTTTATACTATCACTCAAAAAGTTGTGGTTGATATATTTGTCTTTTAATTTTCCTACTCAAAATATAAATGGTTTATATACCATAAATGCAGCAATAGAGTATTTTTGTCCTTTCTGTTACCAGTGAGTTATATACCTTCAGAAGATTTGTTCTGAAAGATTGTTCACTAGCAACCTTTTCTTTGAGATTGAAGAACTTTTTTTAGTATTTCTTGTAGTCCCACAATAGGTATCTCTTCATAAATGTTTACATACATATGACCTCCAAATTTTACCATACTTGCCTACTTCTCAAATTGGACAAAGTCATCCATCCATATTGACTTATCACTATATCAGTTGGTCCACCTCAATACTGTCTGTTTTCAGATTTTATATATATTATAAAACCAAAGCAATCTGTGTCAGGGTTCTCTCTCGCTCTCTCCATATATATATATGTGTGTGTATGCATATATGCTATATAATATATATTCCTTATATAATATACATTATAGAATTGTTACTCCAAACTATCCAGGAAAGATAAGGTGCTTCAGGTTTTGAAAATTCCACTTGACTCCACAATTACACTGGGTTGGGAGCACATGCCCCAGATAAGCTGTTCTTTCATATTTGGGTTTTACAGTACTCTGTGAGAAACACACTCAGTACACAGCTTGAAATATGAACCGGCTATTTTTAGAGACAGGCTATCACTCTTTATGAGTTGGAGTTTCTTGGATGACTGTTATAGCATCAGTCATTTTGAGTTTCTCGGGTGACTGCTATGGCATCAGTGATGTATGTATTTTTATGTTAAGAAGATTACTTTCTGATTAAAAAGGTATTTTATGCTTATTATAGAAATAGAAAAATATAAGAAAAATAATGTGTAATTCCACGAACCAAAGGTAACTATGTTAAGATTCCCTTACTCCTGTTCTATTTGTCTATATATTTTTAAAGTGAAGTCAAATACATCCTTACAGTCTGCTTTTTAAGAAAACATAATATTTTAAAATGTATATACATAAAATTTGAGCATGTTTATACAAGACCAGTAAATATTTTCAAATGATAAATACTCGAATATTAGCCAATGTAATTTTATGATTTAGAAGGTTCAAAGATATTCTTCTTTAATGTTGAGCCAAAAGGCTTTTTTTTTTCACAGACTCTCACTTTGTCACATTCAGTAGAGTTGCCGTGGCATCATAGCTCATAGCAACCTCAAACTCCCAGGCTCAAGTGATCCTCTTGCCTCAGCCTCCCGAGTAGCTGGGACTACAGGTGCTCACCATAACCCCTGGCTATTTTTTTTAGAGACGGGATCTCACTCTTGCTCTGGCTGGTCTTGAACTGTGAGCTCAGGCAATCCACCTGCTTCAGCCTCCCAGAGTGCTAGGATTACAGGGATGAGCCACCCACACCTGGCCTGGACCAAATGGCTTCCTAAAGGCAAAGGATTTTGTTTAAATAAGTGATTGGCCTAACAAAATCAGGCAGTAAATTTAAAACTGCTTTTCTTGCTTCTATGTACTTCCCAGGTTGTAATGCTTTGCCTCCACTGAACACAAAGTATAATTAATGCTTGCAACAGGTAAGGGCCCACTTAATGTTTTGCATAGTGCCTTAAGATTTTGTATGATTTTCCTTTAAATTTATCTATCCAGTAGACAGTATACTCAATTGGTCTACACGTATTTAAATTGTTTTGGTTTTGGATTACCTTTGAGTAGGGAGTGGCCTAACATACAAAAAGATGAATATGTAATTATGAGAGTTTTTAAAAATATGGAATTATGAAATTAAAAAATTATGAGGTTCACAGAAGTGTTTCTTGTTTCGTAAAAATAATGACGATGAAGGAAAACTGGACAGCATGCAGTTTTAGCAACTTGCAACATGCGGTAGGGGAGACTTTGGTACCAAACACCACTGGGTGCAAATGTTTCTCTACCACTTACCTGAGTGATCTTGGGCACAGTCATCTAAACTTTTGGGGCCTTGGTTTCCTTATTCGTGAAAATGGAGGTAACACCTTCCTCAAAGCGTTGATGGAAAAATTATGTGTGAAAACTCAGAGCCTGGCAGACCCTAGAGTTGCATGCAGTGTTAGTTCCCCACCCTTGTCCCACAGCTAAGCCACATCAGTTTGAAAGTTCAGAATGAAGAGATTCTGGAGGGGATAAAAAGATGTGCAAATAATGTAAGTAATCACGACATCTTTGCATATTATGGGAACTTAGTTCATATTCCATTTACTTTTATGCATTTGCGGAGTTTTGTTTTGTTTTGGTTTGGTTTTGAGACAAAGTCTCTTTCAGTTGCCTTGGGGTTGAGTGCCATGGCATGATCAAAGCTCATGGCAACCTCAAACCCTTGGGTTCAAGCAATCCCCTGGCCTCAGCCTCCTGAGTAGTTACCTCTACAGGTGCCCACCACAAGACCTGGCTAGTTTTTCTATTTTTGGTAGAGATAAGGGTTTCGCTTGGCACAGGCTGTTTTCCAACTCCTAAATTCAAGCAATCCACCTGCTTCAGCCTCCCAGAGGGCTGGGATTACAGGTCTGAGCCACCAGGCCCTGCTGGGAGTTGTTTTCTTTTAATAGCCTTGATAGCTACTCTAAATCATGATAATTATATTTTGATTCTGCACTAATTTCAGCCTTCAAATATTTGCACGCCGTATCTTTTAAGATTGGCCCAGGAATGCAGTCAGGCAGGCATTATCAAATTCGTTTTGAAGGTATGAAAGCCATGGATCAAGCTGCTTTCGTGTTGTTTATAACTTTAAGATTAGGCCCAGGGACCTTAACAGTTGACATTGAAATTCCACCATTAAAATTTGCGTCTATCATTTAAAAACACTTAAAATTTATGCTCTTATGTAGTTCTATAAAATCAGGGAAAATACAAGATGTATATATTTTAACTAAAATGATAGATAATGCCATAAAAAATAAGCATGTTTTCTATCAAATCCAAATGTTTATATTATATTTATAAGGATCAAGAAAAGATGAAGTTCAAAATACCTTCAGCTTTGAAAACGCTGGGCATTTTCTGCACTTATCGTCCACCAGAGGGCACTGTTGCCTTCTCTCAGCCGCGACCTCAGCGGCGCCTGAGGAGTTATCTAGGAAGAAGTTAGGTCTAGTTAGAACTGGTAGAAGTCCTAGTTAACAGATATGTCAGTCAGCACGATGGCTTTCTTCCATTTCCCAATTTTTTTCTTTGAAGATAAGGTGGCTTGAATTCTAAACGTATGTTAAGAATATTTAATTTACGCGCATTATGTTTAGAGCTCAATTCCCCTTTTTCTTATTCCTCGTGGTTCATTTAACAACTTACATGCAAATTTTTTTTTACACTTTTAAGATTGATAAGCAAAAATTGTATATATTTATGGTGTACAACATGGCCTTCACACATGCACAAATTGTGGAATAGCCAAATCAAGCCACTTAGGATATACCTCACATGCTTATTTTTGTGTGTGTATTGAGGAACAATTAAAATCTATTCTCTTAGCAATTTTCAAATATGCAACCTATTAATTAACTATAGTCCTCATGATGTACAATAGGTCTCTTGCGCTTATTCCTACTGTCTAACTGAAATTTTGCACCCTGTGACATAAAATTGTGTCTCCTCAACCTCCCTCCTCCATCTGCTGGTAACCATTATTTCACTCTCAATTGAGTTTTTTATACCCACATATAAATGAGATCATGTGGTATTTACTTTTCTGTGCCTGGCTTATTTCACTCAACATAATTTCCTCTAGTTTCGTCCAAGCTCTTACAAATGACAGAATTTCTTCTTTTTTAAGGAAATAATAGTATTCCATAGTGTAGATGTAACATATTTTCTTTATCCATCTGTTAATGGGCGCTTAGTTGACTCCATATCTTGGCTATGTGAACCGTGATGGATGAACACGGGAGTGCAGTTACCTCTTGGACATACTGCTTCCATATCATTTGCATCTGTATCTAGCAATGGGATTTTTAGATCATATGATAGCTCCATTTTTAATTTAGGAACCTCTGCACTGTTTCCCATGATGACCTAATGTATACTAAGTTACATTCCCACCAACAGCACAAGGGCTTCCTTTTCTCCACATCCTTACCAGCACTTGTTATCTTTTTTTGGAGACAAGAGTCTCACTCTGTTGCCCTGGGTAGAGTGCTCTGATGTCCTAGCTCACAGCAACCTCCAACTCTTGGGCTCAAGAGATCCTCCTGTCTCAGTCTCCCAAGTGGCTGGGATAATAGATACTAACCACTACGCCTGGCTAATTTTTCTATAGAGACAGGGTATCGCTCTTGCTCAGGCTGGTCTCAAACTCCTGAGCTCAAACAATCCACCTGCCTCAGCCTCCCAGAGTGCTAGGATTACAGGCGTGAGCCACATTACCCCCACCATCTTTCCACTTTCTAATAACAGCCATTCTAATGGGCGTGAGGTTGTAACAACTCTTATGTTTTAAAACAAAGCCAGAAAAGAGCCCATCAGGAATATTCGATCATCACAACTACTTTATAAGGCAGTTCATTTTTCTGTTTTACGCCTGAAGACATTGGGTTTCTGATAAAATAATGTGTCCAAGGTCAAACAGTAGCAGAGACCTGACTGAAACCTGACTGAAATGTGTTTGACTCGAAAATCTGCATTCTTTTCATGCTCTGTAACTCCATTTCCTATGGGAAACTGTTATTAAAACAGAACACTGTCTTCTTAGACTTGCTAGACAAACAAAACCAAATAAGACAATCGTTTTTAAACAATCTCAATCACAGAAATCTTCTGCAGCCCTTCTGAAGTTATTCTCTTGATTATCGTTTTTCTCTCTTTATGATATTTTTCTGGAATCAATCTACAAGCTAGGTTTGAATGTGATTTATTGATTATTAAATAACCACAAAATTATTTAATAAATAATTATAATTATAAATAATGATTTATTCCTTCCCTGGTTCATCTTAAGTAATAAAGTACCCGTAAAACTTTATCCTATGTCTTAGTCTCTAGCACCCCTAACATTCAAACCAAACAGAAAATATATAGTGGCATCTCTAAATCATAATTTTGTCCACACCAAAATTGGAATGGTTCCCTTTTGTGTATGTGCGTACACATTTGCATGTACACACGTAAAATTAGATTTGTACTCTCTCTCTCTAGGAGTATTAGTGGCTCCTTTGGTTTTCTAAATATATTTTGTTGTTCTCAGTTTCTTTACTAAGGAAACTCTGCTCCATCATTGCTAATAGTCACAGCACATTGAATCTGCTTTATGAATTTTATGTTCTGACATCTCAACTATCAACTAAGAAGTCTCCTTAGACACATTTATTTATCTATTTATCTATCTGCAGTGTGCAATATACAAGATTAGGGATTTTTTTTTTTTTTGAGACAGAGTCACACTCTGTTGCCATGCGTAGAGTGCCATGGCATCTTCATAGCTCAAATTCTTGGGCTCAAGTGATCCTCCTGCCTCAGCCTCCTGAGTAGCTGGGACTACAGTCACCCTCCACTACTCCCACTAGTTTATCTATTTTTAATAGAGATGGGGTCTCACTCTTGGCTCAGGCTGGCTTTAAACTCCTGAATTCAGACAAGATGCCCTCCTCCGCCTCTAGATTAGGGCTCTTGAAGTCACTTTAGTTTCTGCCTTTCTTACTCATACTGTCACCCTAATCTAAAAATTGCTCTTTCTCTGCTACCATCAACCCCAGTCTAACCCCTACCTTTACCAAGTTAAGTTCCTGCAGCGCAGTTAAGCAGACATAAATCTTCTTTTTTCCTCACCATCCATCACTCATGACCCAGGAGAGTGATTCCTTCCCCACGAAGCCTTCTCTGATCTCTCCATCTGCTTTCAGATTTTGTTTTTATGTCTTTTGGGGCAAGTATCATATTCTGTATATTATAGTAACCTCACCTTACTTGTATCAGGTCCTGTCTTACCACATTTTCTATCCTGCCCCATTTTTTGAGGGTATTAACCATATCATATTTATCTTTATAGGACCCAACACAGAGCTTTTAATCTTGAATGTCTGTAAGAGTCATCTGGGCATACTGTTAAAATGCAGACTCTGATCCAGCAGGTCCAGGGCTGGACCTGGAACTCTGCACTTCTAACCAGCTCCCAGAGGATACTAATACTTCTGATTCATGGACCACACTCTGAATAGCAAGGCCCTGGCACATTGTGCATAATATTTTGTACATGGCAGGTATTAACTCACATCATATAGAAAATCTAAAACTATTATAAAAAGTGCAAGCAAAATGCAATTAAAACTACAAAGAGATATGACTATACCCCCACCAATATGGCTAAAACTAAAAAGACTGAAAACATCAAGTATTGTGGGGATGTTTGAGTGCCTGGATTCTCATAATCTATTGGTGGGAATGCAAAATAGCACAGCCACATTGGTCAAAGATCAAGCAGTTTATTTCATTCAATGAATATATACTTGCCCTCTGATCTAATCGTTCTTCTCCTAAGTATTTATCAAAAAGAATACGTGTTCACAAAAAGACATGAACAAGAATGTTCATAACATTTTTATTCATAGTAGCCTCAAAGTGAAAATACCCCAAGTGCCTATTAACTGGGAAGTAGATAAATAAGTTGCAGCCTATGTGTGCCAGGCAATGCTGGCTACTATTTATACACCATGGAATACTGGCATAGGTTCTTGCATGCAGCCACAGTCTGGTAGGGTGGCGCTGTTGTCTTTGGAAGGTTTGACTGGGGCAGCAGAATCTGCTTCCAAGGTAGCTTACTAATGGCTGTTGGCAGAAGGCCTCAGATCCTTGCCACTTAGCCCTCTCCACATGCCTGCCTGAGCATCCTATGACATGGCTGCTGACTTCTGTCACATGAGTGATGCAAAAGAGAAAACTGGTGTGGCTAAGCCTGGCTACAAGCTGCTTCCAGGCTTTCTTGGTCGATGTTGGACCAAAGGCTTCTAATAAAATAGTATGGACTAGTGCTACACAACAGCATGGATAAATTTCAAATGCAAAGACGGTTTGGAAGGATCACCAAGGGAATTTGCTAGGGGAAAAGAATGTTCTATATCTTGACAGGACTTTGGGTAGCATAGGTCTATGCATGGTCAAACTCAAAGAATGGTATGCTTAAGATTTGTACATTTAATTCTTTATAAATATTATTTTGAAAGAACTCTAAACAAGCTCTGAACTCTCGTTAGTGATATGCTGCTGAAATTTCAGGAGGTGAAGTGTACTGAGTTGACAACGATAAAATGCATCAAAAAATAAGATGAATCGATGGATGATGGCTTGATGGCTAGATACGTAGGGAAAACAAATGCAGCAAATGTTTCTTGCAGAATTTGGATGGTGGGCAGATGGGTGTTCTTCAACTTTTCTGCATGCTTAAAATTTTTCATAATAAAATATTTAAAAGAACAAAACAGCAGTGAGGAGAGACCTCTGCCTGTATGTGTAACCCTCACTCCAGCGTGGAGCAGATGCCTTTTGATGTACACTTGGAGAAGCAATGGCAGACCTTAGCTGCTCACTACCCATGCTGGGGAAAAATCCAAGTGTGTTCAGACAGACTAAAGCAATTGTCAAAGTCTGGAAATAGAGGCCTGTGCTGGACCTTCTGTTACTTACAGAGGCTCTGTGTACCTCCTCAAAACCACAGATGAACAAGGGCTGAGGCAGCCAGTTGCAACCAGCGTGCCTCGAGGTACAGGAGAGCTACCTGCAGACTGGAATTCATCATTCCAGCGATGCATGATTCACAGGCACCCTCGTGGTTTATTCAACCTGTTGCCATACCCTACTTAGAAATGACTACAATTCTCTACATTGGTCGAAATTGTGTTATAATTTAATCCATAATCTTTCTGCTGAGTTAATCTGAAATGGTAACCATTTTTGTTAATTGAATTCAGAGGGAAACACTATGGATGAGTCAGTGCTTCCATAATTAGTGCTGGACCGTCTGACGGGTGCACACAAGTCTCCTTATGGGGATCTCAGAACTGCCTTATTAGAATCACTTGGGGAGCTTTGAAAGCAACAGAGATGCTGGCTGCCCTGGGACAACTCAACCAATATGTGGGGGGTTGGACAGAGGTTTGTGCAATGGAACTTTTCAAATTCTGTCCTGGTGATTTTCATATTTGTGACATGTGTCTTTGATTTCTATAAGTTAAAAAGTCTTCAAAGGAGTTTTAACTGCAGACAAAACATAGTTTTTCTTTAAAAAATAAATACTGTGTAGGGCCAGGCTTCTTAAGGTTCATAGGTATCTCTTTCTTCCAGCTCTTAGAGACACTTGGCGGGTGATAGGTAAATAGAAGGAACTTCAGTTTTAGATCCCCGGTAATAAGATCTCATTGGCACAGAATATTTTAATTCTTACTGAATCTTATTGACACTGAAATGAAAATTCCACTAGTAAATGAAAATGCTACTAGTTTCCCAAATTCTGCTGTGTGTATGTCTGGCCAGCTTAGCTGGTTCATCTTAGCATGTACTTATTAGCCTGGTACAGGCAGGCTAAGTACATGCTTATGGATGACACCAAAAAATAAATTTTTTAAAGCATCACATTTGATACTTCAAAAGTAGCATTGAAGGAGTTATTATTATGGTGTAACAATCCCCATACTATGTCCTTGGCGGGTGGCAGGAAGCGTGGCCTGTGCATGGGTTAACATCATGGGCACTCTTCACCAGCCTGAACCGAGAATGGAAGGAGCTTCTGCCCTGAAGGGTCCCTGTCACTTCCTGGTCTGTCTCCTCCCCGCCCCTTTCTCCTCCTGGCCCAGCCCACTGCCAGCACCCAGCCAATTAGAAACAAAGTATCCAGGCAAGCCGTGGTACCCAGGGAGGTTTTACTCTGTGCCTACCCCAGAGGGTTTTAATCCTGTGAACTAGATTGAGTAACAATGTGCTTATTGTTCTTTGTTTGCTGAAAGGGGCCTGTTGCCAGGGAAGAGCTGGCCCTGAGAAGCTTCCAGAGCCCAGTGACCGGGTGTGGGGATCGGTGCTGGACAGTGGTGGGAGGGGCTGGGAGGTAGAAGGTACAGAGATGGTTAGAAACTTCACCGAATTACAGGGCAGGTTTCACCCCAAATCTTAAGTTTTTAGTTTATCATATTAGAGAAAGGGACAGAAAATGGCTAGGAGTCAGGTTAGTCACAATGAAATCAAAACATAAAACTCCAGGAAGAAGGCAGAGAGTATTTCCACTGGACTCTAAATTTATACACACGCACCCCTGAATAGGAGTCTTGCCCAAATGTCAGAAACTCTTCTTGGCCTTTGGGATGTGTGACCTTGCTGCAAGTGGAGGGGCAGATAACTCTGCAGACCAAGTGTTGGGGGGTCCTGTGGAATAGTCCTCTGCATGGCAGCCTCCCCGGTGGGAACAGCAGAACACCTCAGGAGGGCGCCTTCCCTTGGCAGCGGGGCTCGCTGGGAAGGAGAACGTGCGTCTTTTGCTGGCTTCTCACTAGACATTGAACACTATACAGCTATTTGTTGCCCTGAGGTATTCATATTGGAAAAACATTTTAAATATATACAAGAAAACATACTTTCCAGAAATGAACACATGCAGAACTATCACTGGCCATATTTCTGGGTGGTGGGAGGGTGGAAGAATTGTACTCACTTTTTAAAATACATTTCTAAACTGTGTATGTGTGCAAAGACCATGAATGTCATTAAAACTTGGGGAAAATACCACACTAGTTCTCTAGTAAGATCATTTTTTAAATTGCAAAATGTATACTCTTACCCACCCATTCAATTACAGGTGTATGTGTGAATACACAGGCCTTCCCTGTGTCCTATCTCTGTGGAGAGAGGGAAGGGAAAATTATTAAAAATGCATATTTCCTCATTAATATGACTGACAGAATAGTGACCATTTTGACAGTGTTTTGTCCATGGAGCCTTTACAAAGGAGAGAAGGAGAGATTTATACTTCTAGAAAAACCTCTAATGTTTTCCTGTATTTATATAAAATATACAAGCTTGCTAAAGCAACAGATACTGGTACAGATATGGAGAAAAAGGTCCACTCATACACTGCAGGGGACTTCAAACTAGTTCCACCCTTGGTGCTATCAGTGGGTGGGCAGGGACACTCTGCACCTGCTGCTCCAGCTGTGTTACAGATTTACATCCTGCTGAACTGCTACTGCTCAGCCTTACTGCTGAGACCACAGGGGCAGCAACTTAGTGGGGACAAGTGGACAGGTGGCACTCATAAACATCATTTTTTTCTAATTTTTAAAAATCATTGCACATAAATACAATCACAATGTAAGAAATTCAAGCAAGATAAAGAATATAAAACTCTCCCTGTGTCCACCCTACTTCCTGCCTCAAGACAAATTATGCTCCACCTGGGCAAAACGACGAGGCCACAACTATACAAAAAGTAGAGAAATTAGCCAGGGGTGGTGATGCTGGTAGTCCCAGCCACCTTGGAGGCTGAAGCAGGAGGATCGCTTGAGCCCAAAGTTCAAGGTTGCAGTGAGGTGTGGCCACTCCACTACCCTGTGATCCAGCCTGGGCTGCAGAGCAAGACCTTATCTTAACAAAAAAAGTCATGAATTTTCAGTCTCACTTCTCTCCAGAGGTAACTGCCAAGATCACTGGCATGGGATGCCCTCCAGAACAGCTGTCAGCACTGTGGCCACGGACCAGGGGCTCCTCTGTGCCTCTTGTTCTTCCAGCTCTTTCCAGTTTAATGTTCCACAAAGTCTGGGCGTCTAGTCTCGGGGTCTAGGCCAGGACAGTCATCAGGATGACAATTTAGGATCAGGGGAGTGGCAATGTGGGTTTGACCAAGAGTAGTGGCAGTGGAAGCAGAGCAGAGGACACAGATTTGGAAGATACTAGACCATGCTTAGGCCTCATTCAAGCACAGTGTGCCCATAACTACACTCATCTTCACCTCTCATCCCTTATTTTACCATAGGTGAGCCTCTTTCTCATTCTCTAGAACCAAAGCTGACATTTAAGAGAAGGTTAAGAAGCTCTTTCCTAGCACTCTGTAACTTAGTGTCAAGTCAACATTGCTTTTGGTCTAGATCTAATGTTGTTCCTGGTTTTGACTGTTATCTCCAAGGTCCAATCCTGATTTTATGTCATAGATATGATCATTGGGTCCTTGAAATGTCACTTTGTTGGTAAAATGCTCAGCACATCAGATCCTCTTAACTTGATGGTCTGTCCTTTCTCTACCAGGTCCCTTGCCCTTGAATTCCAGCCCAAGAGCTGGAGCCTGCAGCCTACTGTGGACGTCCTCAGTATAGGGGCCCTGTGTGCCAGAATAAACTACCTCCTGGCATGTGAAACTCATCTCTTTAGTTCCTTCCTCCCCACTGTCAACAGGTCCATGTCCTAAGATACAGCAAGTCACACAGAAGGAAAGAAGTGTGTGGAAGAGATGTATGCTGGCAGGTGCCTTTGCCACATGAATTGACAGCATAGGCATGAGTGACAGAGAGCCATGGTACAGATATTTGTTTGACTGCTGGTGAAAAAGCTTAAGTCACTGGCAATCTCTTAGCTCTTCCTGTGCACATACTCTAGAGCCACTGACCGCTGGTGTTACTGGTGGTATTTTCTTCTCTGTCTACCTGAATACTGTGGTCCATGCACATTATTATGGGACCAGTATGGCCTGGCACCCTAGGACCAGTGTGAGCTAGCAACTAGGAGGCAGCTTCATGGTGCTTCCATCCTTGTCTTTGCCTTATGGGGAGAATACAATGCAGTCCTGATGGTCAAACAAGGAAACCTGCCCTGTACCCTGCCGGGCTGCCTGGACACTGGTGAGATTCTCCCAGAGTCTACCTTCAGGACCTCACTGTTACGTGTATCAGCACAATTGCTACAGAACACTGAACAATTGCTTAAAAATAGCGGTAGTTATGAGGAAGGGAAGAGAGGAGACTGGAGCCCAGGACTTGCAGTGGAAACCCAAGAAGAGTTCCAGGTCTGATGGCAACACTTCTGAGCTTTTGAGCACACTCCTCTCTCATCCTCGTTGGCCTCCTCACCTGGACAGCAAGTGGGATGGACTTACTACTTTCTAAGGCACTTAGAAAGTCCCACTCTAGCATTTGATGAGTCTGTTCACTTACACTACTGAAACAGGAGAAAGCTCTCACTTTCATTCTCATCCAAGCCACTCTATCATGTTCCGCATGTTGTAATTAAGACCAGCAAACAGCATATTTATACATTTAATCAAGATGTCACTCCATCCAGTGATGTCACTCCATCCTGACCACACCATCCAGGCACTTGCTGGGATACAGTCTCCCAGTTGGGTTAATGGATAACTAGATTACAAGGTCCTTGCAGGAGGAAACTCTACTATTCTTATTACCTGGGTTAGCACAGAGTTATGGATGGCCCTCAGTAACGTATAGAGGAAAAGATTTGCATTGAGACATCCTTCCTTCCTCACCCACCACGGCATAAAGAGGACCCTGTGAAAGCTTCAAGGGTTTGAAATTCATCTTGTAGGAGAGAAAAATCTCCAAGCTCAACTAACTGACCTGGGGTGGGGGCACCCTGAGCCAACTTAACAGATCCAGATTCAGGGCTCTGCTGATATAGAAAATACTTAGGGTATTAGATTACTCCACTGCTTAGAAAGTTTTTAAAATACCCAAGACGCAGATACAGCCATGCCTTAGAAGGCCATTCCAAGGAGCACTAGGTAACCTGACAGCTTCGTAATGTCCTCAGGCAAAGAACGAGTGTTTCAAATTTGCTGTGTAGAATTAAGCAGATAATTTAAGCTTGTAACATACTGTCAAAACAAAATTACAATAAATTTATCTTAAAGATTTTAATTGTTTTTTATTTGTGGTTCTAGAATTGGGCAACACTTCCTTCTATAAATTACAATTAGTGTACTGACCAATGAGCAGAGAGGTTGGTTTTTATAAACCAAAAAATTAAAAAATAAAGCTGTGGAAAGCAGAAACAGAAAACACAAGGGATATTTGTAGTTTCCAAGTTACTTTCTTTGTAAAAGTTAAAACAAAGGGAACTTTCTGATCACGCCAGCTAAAACTGGCTTGTTTGGAGATTTGCTGTTACCTCTCGTTCTCCTTGTTTCTCAGAAGGACAGATAAGAAACTTAGTTTTGGCTTGGTGACATGGAACTTTGGCATGAGTAACTCTGTTCTGGTTCAGTTTGTTAGGTCTAGTATAGGGGCTCAGTCCAAATCGATGGCTTCCTATCATTTTTATTTAATAAAGCAAAGTGCACGCTTAAATTTGATAATCTTCAAGGTCCTTTTTGCTTTTTTTTTTGAGACAGAGTCTCACTCAGTCACCTGGGCTAGAGTGAAATGGCATTATTATAGTTCACAACAACCTCTAACTGCTAGGCTTAAGCAATCCTCCTGCCTCAGCCTCCTGAGTAACTGGGACTACAGGCACCCACTACTACACCAGGCTAATTTTTCTATTTTAACTAGAGACAGGGGCTCTCTCTTGCTCCAGCTGGTCTTGAACTCCTGAACTCAAAGGATATCCTAACTTGACCTCCCAGAGTGCTAGGATTACAGGCATGAGCCACCTCACCTGTCCAGAATTTTCTTTAATAATTCATAAACTTAAATACCCTTAGAAATAATCATCACAACCATTATATCATTCTTAGGGAAGACATACTTTTAGGTTTAACCCAGTGCATTCTAAATATATTGAGAAATTTTTTTTAAAAAGTGAAAAAGTGTGTGGGGCGGGATGGGTAGTGGAGAGTGAGGTGATGGAAGAATACAGTCACATCCTAGGATATCTTAATGTTCTCTGCTTCTTTATTTGGGAATTGACTCCAGCCATCTTCAAATTATAGATTTAAAAGAATGGGCTAATACATCACAGACCTCAAAATGTAGTTGACTTCATAAATTAATTTTTTAAAGCATGATTCAAATATACAAAAGGTAAATGCTATTTTAAAATGTTATGACACTCTGTCCTATTCCAGAAAGGATTGGGTGACATAAATTAAAAGTAAAAATCAGAGAAGAAGGAAAAAAAAAAAAAAAGTTGGGACAAACCACAACACAGAATGCCATGGAAAGAATCAGTAATGCTGATCTCCATCCGTCCCTCATGGAGAAACACATATTCAAATATAGCATGAAATACCCAGATGAGTTCAACAATTTTTCTCTTCTTGATTCACTCAATAATTTCTCAAAGTATTCTCTCATTCAAGCACATCACAGGGGAGTGTCACACAGCTTTTAGAGAGTGGCGAACAGAAATTTTTCCATTTTGTGAAGAAAATAACAAAGACTTGAAGAAATTAACTAATTTCCCTGTAGTCACATAACTAGCAGAACTCATAAGTAAGATCTTTAAACCAAAAAAAAAAAAAAATTAAGGGCTTTTAGGCCAGGTGAGATGGCTCATGCCTGTATGCCCAGCACTCTGGGAGGACGAAGCAGGTGGATTGCTTGAGCTCAGGAGTTGAAGACCAGCCTGAGCAGGACTGAGACCCCATCTCTAAAAATAGCCAGGCATTGTGGCAGGCGCCTGGAATCCCAGCCACGGAGAAGCTGAGACAAGAGGATCATCGGAGCTCAGGAGTTTGAGATTGCTGTGAGCTATGACGTCACGCACTCTATCAAGGGTGACTGAGACTCTGTCTCAAATAAAAGAAAAAAAATTTTAAAAAGGGCTTTTGGGAATTGTTTATAACCCTCCCTGCAGGCCTTTAAGAGGTAAGATAAACGCCAGCTACCTAAGATGCCATAAATGTAGTTCTTCCTGAAAAGAACATTAATTAGTATAAATTTTATCCCTGTAATTTTAAGCTTCACTAAACTGCAGTTTTCAAAATCTTAGAAAGTATTAACAATTATATCAACTTATTAACAAAGACAATTTCTATTTAAACTGAGAGTTAATGAATACGAGGAGTGATTCACTCAAAGTTGTGTGTGCAGGGTGACTCAGGCAGTGGGAATGGGACAAATGTTCTGAGGCAGAAATAAATTTTGTGTCTTTGAAAAACAGGAAGAAATAAGAATGAATGATGCATGTGAGGCTGTGAATTAGAGGGCAGGGGGGCAGATGTGTGGGGCCTTCACACCCACGGAGGGAGCCTGGCTTGATCCTGAACATGCTCAGAGCCCACTGTGGGCTCTGAGTGGCTGAGCCACAGGAAGTGATTTCCAGCTCAGATGCTCTGCGTGAAGACCAGTCCGGCTGCTGAGGGCAAACCAGACAACCAGACAGCACTGAGCAGGAAGGAGAGCAGGGAACTCAGGGAGGGGGTGGAGCAGGAACCCGGAAGAAGGGGAGGTGGCCCAAGGTGTTGCTGAAGGACAAAAGAAGCAGGTGTGGGGCAGCTTGGCCAGCAGGTGCTATCAGGAGTCGCGGTGTCTGCCTCAGGGAGACAGAGGTTTCTTTAGCACAAAGGCTGCTTGCTTAGCTGGGCAACTGAGTGGATGCTGTCAGCAAGGAGTTACTTAACACTGGCCAGCAGGTGTGGAACGCTTACCAGAAGGTGGGGCACATCTGCAAGCAGGTAAATCATGCTGGCAGAGGCATCAGCCACTTCTTTACTGAGGTCATTTTGTGGTGAAATTCCCTCAGCTCCTTCAGTGGTGTTGTGGGCTCTATTGTACCCTCCAACCACCTGGAATCCACGTGTGGAAGTCCTGACAGACTTCAGAGTGTGACTGTGTTTAGAAGCAGGGCCTGTAAAGAGGTAACGAAGTGTGGGCCCTAAACTGACTAATGTCCTTATACAAAAGAGGAGATTAGGACACAGACTGTGGAAAGAGCCCGTGAAGACACAGAGAGAAGATGGCCAAAACTGCTGGTGGACACAGACTGTGAACAACTAAGAGAGATAACTCACTACCTGGGACCAACCTTAAATAATGTTTTTCAAGACCACTAAAGCAAAACAGTGAAACAAGCAGATAAGGTCCTGGCTAGGAAGAAACCAGACCTATAGGGATCTAATCACCTCAAGAAAGAATAGATTTAGTCCCAGCTACTTGGGAGGCTGAGGCGAGAGAGTCACTTAAACCCAAGAGTTTGAGGTTGTTGTGAGCTGTGATGCCACAGCACTCTACTGAGGGTGACATAATGAGACTCTGTCTTGAAAAAAAACAAAAAGAAAGAGAGAGAGAGAGAAAGAGAGAGAGGAAGGAGGGAGAGAAGGAGGGAGGGAGGTAAAAAGGGAGAGAGGAAGGGAAGGAGGGAGGGGGGAGGGGGAAGGGTGGGAGGGAGGGAGGGAGAAAGAAGGAAGGATCCCTGAGTAACCCTACCCTGATATTTTCCTTACTATAATCTCATTTTTAATGCTAAAAATCACACTCAGGGGTGGAGATTTAATATGCTAATAAGATAGTCAAAGCACGAAAAAGCATATAATAGAACTATGCAAGAAAACCTTCACCTTTGCTTACACATCACCCTTTCCCACCTAATCCTCTTTGAAACTCTCCCCAAACTCCTCTAGGAGAGCCAGCCTGAGAATCCCCCTTATGTTGTCTCCCTTGTGCTCAAGCATAAGCCCCAATAAAAGTCTTGCCTGTGACTCCAGTTCAGTCTCTTGTTAATTCCCGTTACTTAGAGAGCCCAAAGGCCCATGCTGGAGAGCCAGAAGATGGGGGATTTTGGTGAGTTAACTTTTAGGTGATTTTGGTAACGCCATTGAATACCTAAAGGCTGAATCATAGCAGGTGTGAACTGAAATTAAATTTTAAACTCTATCCCAGCTGACGGAAAGGACCCCCTCTTCGCCAAAGAGATACTCTAAAACTGACTTGCTAGCCAAGAGAAGGGAGATCAGACAAGTCTCAACATGCCCCCCTGACTTGTTGGAGATAGGGTTTTGGGGGGGCTTTTTGCAATTTTTTGGCTGGGCTGGGTTTGAACCCATCACCTCTGGCATATGGGGCCGGCACCATACCCCTTTGAGCCACAGGCACCGCCCTGGAAATAGGTTTTGTAACTCCTTAACAGGCCTAAGGCTATACAAGACACAACTTAATAAATCACACCTGCAGGTCATCAGTTTACCTAACAGATCACTTGAGTAGGCTATACGGCCACTGGCTGGACTCTGACAGGCTTCTTCAAACTTAAAATATTCCAAGCCTTTAGACAAACCTTCATTTTTTAAACCAATTACAAATTAAAGAATTTTTTTTTTTTTTTTTTTTTTGTTTCGAGACAGAGTCTCAAGCTGTCACCCTGGGTAGAGTGCTATGGCATCACAGCTCACAGCAACCTCCAACTCTTGGGCTTAAGTGATTCTCTTGCCTCAGCCTCCCAAGTAGCTGGGACTACAGGTGCCCGCCACAATGCCTGGCTATTTTTTTCTTCTTCGTTGCAGTTGTCATTGTTGTTTTAGCTGGCCTGGACTGGGTTCAAACCCGCCAGCCTCAGGGTATGTGGCCAGTGCCCTACCCACTGAGCTACAGGCACAGCCCAAATCAAAGAATCTTTAGATCCACATGTAACCTGTAAGCCCCAGCCCCCTTTGAGATGTCCCACCTTTTTGGGCCAAACCAATGTCCATTTATTGGTAACCATTTATAAAGTAACCATTTATTACTTTACCTGTAATTCCTGTCTCCTGGAAAGGTATAAAACCAAACCGTAACCCACTACAACAAGTCCACTTGCTCAAGGCTTCCTGGACGTGGCTCCTGCTTATGATCCTCAAATTTGGCTCAGAATAAATCTCTTTAAATTCTCTTACAGACTTTGGCTTCTTTTCATTGACACCAGTGACTCTGGAGAGCATCTGGACCTACAGTAGCTTGGGCAGGTGGTTGGAAACTATGATGTGAGTGGAGTTTGGGGAATTGGGCCTGGAGATTATGGGTGTGGTCAGCAGTGACTCTGCTATCATCTAAATGGAATGGCCAGAAGCCAGAAGTCTACCAGCTCCTAAAAAGGGGTTAGGAATCCACTTCTTTTTTAACTGGGGCCAAACCTTGGGTCTGAGAACAGAGTCTGACTTTTCCTTCTTACCAAAGATTTTTACATCGCCAAATTTCTTCCTCCCTAGTGTGTTTCTGGATCTGCAGAATGTGTTAGGGCTCAGCCTACGCCCGGGCAGGCAGCTTCGTTGAGTTGCTCCAAACTTGGCATTTCCCTCAAGTCCTATAATTTTGTAATGATCATTTTTTTCCTTTTCTAACTTGGGTTTTCCTATAAAAAAATTACGTTTATTACAACTTTCCATTACCTTCAGAAAGCACTAATGCAAATTATCGCTGATTTTGTACTCCTTCTAAGAAAGTGACTTCAACAGAAGTAGCCTTTTGTTTATCTCTAAGATATTATGCAAATGGAACAAATATACCTTTTATTAATACTGTTAATGGATGTCAGAAAGGATTGCAAAACCCAGGGCAGCTAGGATTGTAGTTACAGGGCTCCTGTAACCTGGAGCCAAGATATTTACATATGCTTACTAAAACCAACTATACCCAGGGGCCTCAGGTTAAGTAAGGCAGATCATATTCATGACAGATAAGAAACTGGGCAAGGTCCCGCCAGTTTTCTTCATGGCAAAGGAAGAAGAGACAGGTATCTTTGGGGATAAAAGTTAAAACAGCCCAAGGCAGGTAAAAGCAAATGTAAAATTACCTGACAATCTTAAATAGATTTATAAAAAGTCATGCTACATTTTTCATCTCCTCTATAAAATACTTATATTATTAGAGCATGTGCCTTATTCTCTAAGAGAGCTGAGCCCTGGCCCATTGGTATAACCATTACCCAAGACCATAGAGTGTAGAAGCAGCTGTGGTGACAACTGGGGATACATGTATTCTGTTGAGTATTAGTTTGTGCCTTGATTAATGAATTCCAGTTCCAAGCCTTAAGAGGCTGGCCTGTGTACTATTGAATTGGGGATCAAAGATCTATAGGCAAGAAGAGCTGGAAGGGGCAGTAGAGATTATATAGTTCAAGTCTCAGAATGTAAGAGACTTGATTTTGAATACTCACTCTGCCACTGACTGCAATCATAGGTCATTATCTCAAACTAGTTGAGCTTTCATTTTTTTTCATCTGAGTTAGTTATTGTCAAAGGAATGAGATAAAGCAAGTAAAGTACTCAGCACAGTATCTGACACATAATAAGCATTAGCAATTATTATCATTATAACCAAGAAAAATGGTCCCCAATGTGAAGAAGCGTTAGGGTAAGGCCAAGTACTGGGGAAATTTAGGTAATGTCCAATTTAGCAGAACTTAAACTTTCTGGCATTCAGGGATGTGATCGTGCATAGTCTGTTCATTCACTAGGAGCGTGGTTGCTTAAAGGACAGGCACAGGTGACTACCATAGAGGTCAGACGTGTTGTGAAGCATCTGGGTGGGTGTCAGGAAAGAAGGGCTCTCTGCATCCACTGCCCTGCCTTAGCTCGGGGCTCAGCTATGACACTTCCCACAGAACCTGAGGTGATGCCTTAACCTCTGTGGTTTACAGATGACATGGGTATGAAGGGTACACTTATTTACAGAACTGTTATGAAATCCAAATAAGATCTTTATGTAAAAGCTCTTTGGAGTCTGTAAAGAACTCAAGAAAATCAAAGTGCCCTAGTCCCTTCCCCCACTTAAACATTTAGTGAGCTCAAATTTCCCTTTGCCAATCTGAGGTTCTTCTCTATCTAGTGTGGACAGTCCTCAAGTTTCCCACAATAACTTCTGCCCTCCCCCCCATCCAAGTGTCCCCAGGGTGTCTGATATGGTTTGGATGTTTGGCCCCTCGAAATCTCATGTTGAAATGTGACCCTCAGGGTTGGAGGTGGATCCTGGTGGGAGGTGTTCGGGTTATGAGACCAGATCCCTCATGAATGTGTCAGCGCTCTCCCCGCAATGAGTTCACTCACGTCATTAGTTTGAGTGAGAACTGGTTGCTTTAAAGAGCCTGGCACCAACTCCTCCCTCTATTGTTCCTCTGTCATCATGGGACACACCTGCCCACCCCCTTTGCCTTTGGCCTTGATTGGAAGCTCCCTGGAGTCCTCACCAGAGCAGATGCTGGTGCCATGCTTGTGCAGTCTACAGAATCAAGAGCCGAATAAACCTCTTTTCTTTTCTTTTTTTTTTTTTTTTTGGCCAGGGCTGGGTTTGAACCCACCACCTCTGGCATATGGGGCCAGTGCCCTAGTCCTTTGAGCCACAGGCACCGCCCTAAACCTCTTTTCTTTATAAATTACTCAGTCTCAAGTCTTTCCATATAGCAGTGTAAGAGAGACTGAGCCCCACCAGCTATACTGCACTGTGAAACACAGCAGGGTCCATGTTACTAATTACTATCTAACCTGATACTTCCTGAGCATGCCTGATCATGAGACACCCAGTGCTTGTAAAAAAAAAAAAAAAGAGTTTCTCAGAAACCACATAATATTTACTGGATCCAAAACTTCAGGGGTGGGGGGAGACTTAGGACATTTTGAACAAAAGCCACAGGTGATTCTGTTATTCAACAGTTTGGGAAACAGTAAGCTAATGGATCCAAATGTGTTAATTAGTATGTTATTATAAAGGTACTCAATCCAATGAAAACATATAGCTTTTTAAATATCTTAATTCTAAGATTTCAGGCAGGACCTAAGAGGGGATTTCTGGATAAAGAGAATTCCTTTAGTTACACTGTTAGGAAGGATGTTTATTAACTGCTACATATATTTTTGTAGTTCTATAGTTTAAGAGAGATATGAATATCCTTGGAAGAGAAGTTATAAAACAATCAAATTAGAAACACAAAATAATGCAAAATAAAATTTAAAGAAATTAAACTTAAATTCAGAGATGAGCCATGTTAGCAAGAGTCTATAAATTACAAGAGATATTATCTCATTTCACCACTTCTAAAAAGCACTCCCCCACACACAGTTTAACATCTCTGAAATTAGAATGTATCTTAAAACTGATTTGCAACTATTTTTCTTATTAAAATAATATGGTTTCTTGGCCGGACACGGTGGATCATGCCTGTAATCCTAGCACTCTGGGAGGTCGAGGCAGGTGGATTGCCTGAGCTCACAGGTTCAAGACCAGCCTGAGCCAGAGGGAGACCCTGTCTCTAAAAAATAGATGGGTGTTGTGGCAGGTGCCGATAGTCCCAGCTACTTGGGAGGCTGAGGCAAGAGAATCATTTGAGCCCAAGAGTTTGAGGTTGCTGTGGGCTATGATGCCACAGCCCTTTAGCAAGTGTGACAAAGTGAGACTCTGTCTCAAAAAAAAAAAAAAAAAATGTGGTTTCTTAACACAAAGTATGTCTTGGATTCAATAAAATACCGAAACAAGCACAAGACAGTAACATTTGTCTCCATCTCTACTGACACCTAACACATGATCCGGATGTCCGCCCTCCTGGGTGTCTCCCTGTGCTTTGCCATCTCCACATCCTGACCACACCAGAAGCTCTAGCACCAGCCCGTCCATCCCACCGGCTGCAGCCTGCCCAACTCACCCGGCTGTGGGGATGTCTCTCACCTTCTGACAGCGCTTGTCGTCTGTAGCACCTCTTTTCTGTTTCTCTTGCTTAGTATTCATGCTGCTGCTTTGTTGGCTAGATAATTTTGTGCTACCCTATCGTGTTTTAAACATCTTTGACTTTAAAACTAAACAGTAAACACTTTAACCACAGAAAATTTGCCTATGTCTCTTACTTTTCCCCAGGGCCTAACACAGAGCTCCTACATGGTAATATTAAATACTGATAAAGATAGCATTTGGGTAGGGTGAACATATCCTTCTTCATACAGATCCAGACATTTTGAGAAGAAAAGAGGGCCCCATAAATATTTGTTTGGAATAACAAACATCAACTAAAACTCACCTGGACAAACATGACCACTCTCTATATAAAGTCTTTTTCCCCACTAGACTGTAAACGTTTTCAGGGTAGAGACAATGTTATACTCATTCCTATTTCTACAATACAAAAACCATAGTGCTTTGTACCTCCCTACTTATGAAGCATCATTCCTTTCCTATCTGCAAATAATTGATTTTAATCA
Source organism: Loris lydekkerianus (assembly GCA_963574355.1). Lineage (NCBI taxonomy): Eukaryota > Metazoa > Chordata > Mammalia > Primates > Lorisidae > Loris > Loris lydekkerianus. The sequence goes on from CAUYPK010090184.1 coordinate 42,629, forward strand.
ACATTTCTAGCCTCAATCTCAAGAATTCTTCAAATATAAATATTCCTTATAGAAAACTGAATTATTTTCAAGAACAAACACACTTTCTCTTAGCTTGATGCCTTTGCCAATGCTATGTCCTCAGCCAGACATGAATGGCCACCTGAAGTTGACTATATCCTAATCCCTAAAATGTGTGGGTACTAAGAAAAGGGGAGTTTCCAGGTGCGATTAAGATAAGGATTTTGAGAAGGGGGAATGTTAGACTGGATTATCTAGGTGGGCTCAATGTGCAATCACTAGGGTCCCTTGATGGGAAAAAGGAGGCAGAACAGCCAGAAACAGAGATAGAGAGATTAGTAGATTATTTGCAGCTAGCTTTGTAGATAGAGAATGGAGTCAGGAGTCAAATGTAGACCTCTAGAGGCTGAAAAAGGCAAGACCTCCAGAAAGAACACGGCCATACTGACCCATTCTAGACCTGTCTTTCAGAACTGCAAGTAGGAAATTTGTGTTGGTCAAGTCACTAAGTCTGTGGTAATTTGTTACAGCAATCATAGGAAACTACTACACTATCTAACCTGAAGAATTAATCAAACACCAGGTCATCCTGAATCTACTTCCTGATTCCTGCACTTGAATTTAACTTCTGTAGGACTTAACCCCTTCCTCCTTTGGGTCTCTCTTACAGTATTTACTTGATAGTACAGTGTGAACACATGGTCACTTTGCTTACCCTCTTTTTAGATATAAATGGTAGGAGTTCAATCAAAACTAGTTTAAGCAAAAAGAGGATTTATTGAGTCATGTAAACTGAGCAGTTCAGGGATGAAGCTTCAGAGAACCGTGCATCAAGTTTCAAGCGCTCCACGTCCTCAGGTGTCAGGCTCCACCTGTTGGCCCCACTTTCTCCTGTGCCGGCCTCATTCCCAGGTAGACTTTTCCTTTAAATAGACAATGAAGACTTATCTTCTGCCTATTCAGCAATTGCTGTTGAAACACTGACTCTTTCTCAATTATTTCAACAGAAGTTTCAATATTGAGTCTTTTTGGCCTGGTCTGGGGAGTGTCACCATCACTGAACCAATGCCTGTGGTCAGTGGAGTAGAACTGGCTCTAAATAGTTCAGGATTGGGTAGTAGTAGTGTGACCAACTCGCCCTAATTTGCTTGTTACTTTTCTGTTTTAACAGTAAAAGTTTCATGCCCCAGGAAACCCTGCAGTTTAGTGCAAACCAAGGCAGCAATCCACCCTGCAGATGAGAGGAGTATGGTCAGCCCCTTATGACTCCCATGGACTAAGAGTGAAGCTGGGGGACTGTGCAAGAGGAACCACCAGAAGAAAGAGGAATGAGTGCTGGGCAGGCAAAAGCAACAGAGTAATGTCCTCTCCATTCACTTTTCTAGATTAGAGGCACCTGGAGGACAGGAAATGAATCTTACTTATTTTTGTATCTTTGGGAAAAATAAGCGGATTGCCCCCACATAGGAAAACTTCACAAGGATTTACACTGCTTCTTTCGCAACCTTATTAACTATTTGAAAAAATTCCTTTAGAAGAATCTAACACTATATAGTTCGTAGTGAATTATACATGATCATTTTTGAAAGTATTTAAAAATAGTTTACAGTCTTCATAGAAATTATTCAAATGTAATCGTGCTGAAAATGGAGTAGGTAGAGAGTTTTAATTAAACTTTCAAAATCACTAAAGTGCTGTGATTCATAAAGTCTTTCTTCCTTTTACAATTAAGATGAAACTTGTGCTGCGTTTTCTTTAATATCTAACATATATTGAAAAATGAACCTTAAAATACTCTACTAGTGATCTGAAGTGTGATTGTCTAGTTTCAGTTGGGCTGTTTAATTAGAGCTGAGTAGTGGACAGGAATTGTTTTTCTTTGGGCAGGGTGTGGCTTTTTCTCTGAAACTTTTTTCCTGTAACTTGTAACTTCTGACCTACTCTAGCCAGCAATGAATTATGCATCACAATCAGGAATTTAAAAGAGAACTAAGTGCATAAAGAGGTTTGTATTTAATTCTGAAAACAGGATAAGATTTTTAAAATATATTGTGTTAATGAATAACTGCTAAATCTTGAGTCTAGCTCACGGGAGAAAAACAAAGTATGTCTGACATGCTGTTTCCGAATCTGACATTGCCAATGGAGGCAAAGACTCTACTTGTAGTTAGTTTTTGCGAATTTATTTTTTTAATTGGTACATATACGTATGGAGCACATGTGATATTAAGTCACATGCATAAAACGTGTACTGATTCGTCAGGGTATTTAGGGTCTCCACCTCGAGTATTTACCATTTCTATATGTTGGGAGCATTTCAAGTAGTCTTTCAGCTATTTTGAAATATACCATTCATTGTTAACTATAGTCACCATGCTCTGCTATTGAACATTAGAACATAGTCCTTCTATCTAACTATAGGTTTGCCAAATCAGTTTTCTCTGGGGCACCTCATTCATCTGTAAATAACTGGCTTAGACTGTTGTCTCCAGTTCATTTCAATCTCTAACACAAAACGAGTTTAAAGGGTCTTCATATTTCTAAGATTTATACAAAATCTCCCCCTTCAAAAGCTGGGCTGAAAGAACATTGAAAATCAATATTATTATCTCACCTATACAAACAAAACAATATTTATTTAAAAAAAAAATCACATCTGAATTAAATAATTTATGTTAGTTATATGTCACTGGAATCATTAAATTCCACTACAAAAGAAAGTGTAGTTTGGGAAAGACCTCAGCTCAAGCCGGGGACTGAATTGGTCAACTGATGATTCCATGTTCTTTGCTGGTTTAGATGTGGGCACATGACTGAATTTTGGCCAAAGTGACTGAAGAAGATGCTTGCTGGAGGCTTCTAAGAGAGAGAAGAAATCTGGATGTCAGTTCTATTACCCAGTGGAAGTGAAAAATGAATCATATGGTTCCTGTTGCTATGGGTAGTTATCTTTACTATCAAATATCTAGTAGCCAATGCTGTTAAAAGGCAAGAGGAAAGTCAAAAAGAAACAAGTGCCTGATGACTTCATTGGGTTGCTATTTCCACTAGTTCTGAAGTCTGCCCTACCTCTGGAATTCTTGTGCCACTGGATGATAAATAGGCTTATTATTTAAGCCCATTTGAAACAGGATTTCTCTTATGGTTGAAACGGTAAACATACTGAGAATAACACAAATTTGCTGCCAAAAGATCCTTATGTATCATTTCACTCCTCTGTTTGTAACCATTTTATCTTACAAAGGCGGAGCCCAGACTGCACAGGATTGATTCTATGATCTGACCCAGTCATATGCGCAGTAGCAGTGGATAAAGAGTCTTTCTCTTCTGATGCCCATCCAGCTGCTATCTTCACCACACATCTGACCTATGTGACAGTCAACTTTGCCCACTCTTTAAACAATCATGCATCTAGTGAATGAACAAACAGCCTGTAGTATATAATCATATCCCTTGAATGCCAGAAAATTTAAATTCTGCTAAATTGGACATGCCACAAATTTCCCCAGTACATGGCTTTACCCTCTTGTTCAAATTGGGGAACATTTTTTCTGGTCATAACAAAATAATTGCTAACATTTACCATGTGCCAGATAGTGTATGCTGAGTACTTTATGTCCTTTTTCTCATTCATATGACAATAACCCTATGAGGTTGGTTATGTAACCCTCATTTTGTGGATGAAGAAATGGACATTCAAATAGGTTGAGACACTGGCCCATGATTGCTTGGCTTGTGAATGGTAGCATGAGCATTCAGATTCAGGTCTGGTAGATTCTAGTAATTGAACTACCTAGCCTCCACTAGCTCTGACAGCCCACAATTCTTAAGATGCTCAAATCTACCAACACACAGGCCAGCCTTGCGACGTAAAACTGGAATTTATCAAGGCACAAACTAATAATCAGTAGATTATATCCAGGTTCAAATTGTTTCTGTAGCTGTTTCCAGATTTTGGTTATAGCTAACTCTAAAGTTCAGACAGAGGGGACCAGCTAGCACAGGTGTCCAACCTTTTTTTTTTTTTTTTTCCTGCCACAGCAGAAGAATTGTCATCTTGGGCCACATATTTAATATACAAACACTAATGAAAGCCGAAGAGCAAACAAACAAACAAAAATGTCTGTGCATAATTTTTGCAATATCTGACATCACAGATAAGCAAAACAGGTAACAGATAATCCACAGGTGGCCCATGGGCTCCAGGCTGTATTGCTGACTTTATAATATCTATGGTTTACTACTGCAGGTTTACTAATCCAGGTGTGGTGTTTATAAATCCTTAACATTTGAGGACATTCCATGTGACTAGTATTTTTAATTCTCTCTCTCTTTTTTTTTTTTTTTTTTTTTTTTTTTTTTTTGAACATAATATAACTATGTTGCCCTGGGTAGAGCGCTGCAACCTTAAACTCCTGGGTTTAAGCGAATCTCCTGCCTCAGCCTCCCAAATAGCTGGGACTAGAGGTGCAAGCCACAATGGTTGGCTAGTTTCTTAATACATAATATGCTTTTTTGAGTACTTGATATGCAGTAGTGAACAAAAAATATATCCTCCTGGAACTTGCATTTTAAGCAGGAGGAGTGGGCAATGAAACGTTCCATTTAAATTCAATAATAATTAATAAATTACTCTTCTTCTATGCCAGGATCTTTTCTCACCCAAAGAGAAAAAAGACAGCATCACCTCTTTGCCAACTGTGCCTGGGCAACTCCAGTGTTGACAAATAAATCTACTTATGTTTAATAATTTCTCCTTCTGCTAGAAAGCTAAAAGTTACATTATTCGACTGTTTGATTAATCTTCCAATTAAAGGCAGGAGAATGATCCCACATATGCATCTGTCAAAAGAAGTGTCCATTTCTCAGCTGTAACCCATTATTAATCCCTGTGGGACTAACGTGGGTGTCTTTAACCTTACTTGTAGAATTTCGTGGGTAAAGGTGCTCACTTCTGCACAAAACGGACTGCTATGGTAGATAAACGTTGTATTTATCTCAACACTCTGGAACTGGCTGAAGCTTCTCTGGACTTGTGCTGGACCCTGGTGCAAAGTCGTTTTCTCGGCGGCCACCTAAGCCTCCAGGTGCACATTAACTGGGGAATGTCAGTAGGCCAACGGTTTGGCCATTGCCAGGGGCCTTTCTTGGACTCCCCTAATTTTAGGTACCTAAAAGCCACTCAGATCTAGGATGATAAGAAAGGGGCATGGTGGGAGAAAGGAACGAACCTCTGTCCTAGGTCCAGTTCAACCCGGCCAAGGCACCTGGCTGACAAATGGGAAAGGAAATTACGTTCGACGCCGGCTAAGGCACCCAATCCAAGGACAGGTCTCTGATTCCGCGGCCGGGTCCCCGGCGGCTCCGAGCAGCTGGTTAGCAGCCGGCAGCTGCGCACTGTCCGAGCCCCTCCCTCTCCCCTCGCGGCGCCGGGCTCCGGGAGGCTGGGGCCGTGCCTGGAGGCGCGCGCCCGCGACTGCGCAGGCGCCTCAGGAAGAACTCGGCCTCGCCCCCTGTCCCCAAGGCTCCCCTCGCCCCCAAGGACCCGCGCGTGCCGGGTTCCGAGACCGCTGTGTTCCGCGCGCTGGAAAGAAGCCGCGGCGGCGGCGGGTGAGTGTGCGCCTCGCGCGCTGATCGTTCCGGACGGAAACGCCACCCCTCCCTTGGGACTTTGAAAATAGAGGACGCGACCCTCCTTCCCCTCCCTCCACTACACGCACATGCCCTGGGGCGCTGGCGGGGCTGGAAACGAAGGGACCCCAAAAGGCAGCGAGGTAGTGGCCTAGGGGGAAGCGGGGGTCGGTAAAGGGAGATGAAAGAAGATATAGCAGGTGGTTGTGAATTTGGGAAGAAAAGCTGTGTGCGGCTGGAAGTTGGCTGAACAGTGGTGGAGTGGGCGAAGGTGGGCCTGGGGTGAAAAGAAGGGGAGACAGGCGAGGGGCCAGGCGCTGGCCCTTTGGGGGAGAGGCCTTCCATTTTTAAAGGAACACTCTCCAAGGCATCAGCCGACATGCATATGTCTGATATTAGAATACAGCTTATGTTAATTATGTATAATTGTATTTCAAAACTAATTTTCTAGGAAACAAGTGAACCAGACAATAAAAGATACCATTTAAGTACTTTTATATGGCCTAGCTACTGTGTTAAGCACTTTACAAACACTTTCTTTTCTTATCACAACAACCCTATGAAATGATAGCATCCCATTTAACGGATGATGAAAGTCAGGTTCAGACAAGTGAAGAAAGGCCTCCACGATTGTAAGCTGGTGACAGGTTCTGGTTTACACCAAGTCTGACTCCTGAAAGGCTTTGCTAAAAGTCTGAAGACTTGCTGCGTAGTATTACAGGAAATCAACTGCTTGGTTGTAGTAATAATACGGTTTTCTTTTCTTTCTTCTTTTTTTCCGGAAATTATTTCTGTCTATTTTAAGGAAATTAGGAACACTGGGCTTGCACTTGTGCTCAGGCGCACACTCTACCCCCGACCTGCTTCTGTTTAAATTGGTTAAAAATATATATATAATCCGAAAGAAATTTTTTTTTAATTTTTTTTTTTTTTATGATAGATAAAAATATGCACCATAGATGTGGCCTGACCCATTACCCTCCCTCCGAAAGAAATTTTGATTAGAAACACAAGGAGTAATGGATGGGGGATACTTTACTATGTAGAAAATAAGATAATTGTAACTGTTTGGAGGATGCTAGAAAAATTTGTGTGTGCTAAAAAATAGAGTAATTCAGAATCCTAGGATTTTTAAGACCAAGGAAGTTTTTTAGGGAATAATTATATGTGTTTTTTCATAGACTACTAAGAAAGTAGCTGACAGTAATCTAAAGGTAACTGCCTAAGTTATCTTTATGAATGGACCATAAAGCTGTTTTAAAGCTGTGTAAGAGTTTCATTGTATTGCAGAGCATATTAGCATATAGGCATAATATAGACAAATATCTTTCATCATATCTGGTAACTGTTTTATTCTCATAGCTTCACAGAGACTAAGAATCCAGTGACAGTTGACTGACATGTGTTCTATCTAGGCAAGAAAGTCATAGCAGAGGGGGTAGAGGGCATTTTGTTCCCTGAATTGAAGACTACCTTAGACTTCAGTTGCTTTTGGGATATTTGCATGTAGTCCAGATTGGTTTGTTTTTCTCTTCCCTTAGATTTTTTTTTTGGTGTGAAAAATTACAGAATTTCTCCCAATGTTTTGTAATATAATGATTTCATTCCCTGAGAACTTCATTTTTATCATTGAAAACTATGTGAGAACTTCTCACTGGTGATTTTTTTTATAGCCAAACACTCCCTATTTGAATGAAATAAAATGTGGTGGACATGATTCAGCAGTGTTAATGAGAGGTGTTTTGTCAGTAAAAGGTCTGTTAACACTTTGAAGATTATTACCAGACTTTTTAACTTGGTATTACTATTAAGTAATACCAAGGTAACAAGTTAACAACAACTTGTTGAGGACATGACATAGTAAGAACATAATAAAGCTACTTATTGCTTTCTGAGCTCAGCCAGTAACTATATTTCAGCTTCAGCATAATATGTAAAAGGGGAGATTAGACTAAATTATTCCTAATTTATATTTTCACAATAATATTATGTCTGTCACAGTACAAACTTTTTTTAATATAACAGCTTTGTAACATAAAATGGATAAAGGAAAACTAATTTTGAGGGCCTTTTATAAACTTATTTCTTATTCTACTGTGTTGTAAACTGAAGTTGGAAGAAGTTAGATCTACCTAAGATATCCATCTACTAAGTGTGAGCTCAAGTTCAGAGACCCTTTTGACTTCAGAATTGTAAAGGAAAATAAAATTCCCAGGACCCATCATCTCCTTATGCAAAAGAAAAGGTCAAGCCTGGAGAATCAGTCAGTTAACACCTCCCTCCAAACAAATAGCTGTTACTAACATTATGCATTAGCTGGATTCCCATGGAAAGTCAGGCTGAGAGAAGTGAAGGTATGTGTCCAAGATTGTACAATTGGTGACAAGCACACGCAGGTTTCTACGAGGTCTGTTCAGGCAATGAACAGGCCTCAGAGATCTATGAAGGACTACCCCCTACGGATCCAAGGAAATTCTTTGCAGACCTTCTATAAACAAGGGCATGCAAAGTGTAACTTTGGGTCTCCTAAAACAAAGATTACACGTTAATCACGTTGATAACAAGTTTATCTTTCTTGGTGTAAAACAGAGACAGGGTTAGATCAATCATTTTCCACCTACTGAGGGACATCTGCATAATTGATTCTCTACTACTCCTGTCTCTCAACATTCACCTTAAGAAAAGTAAAAACCGTTCCTGGGCACTAACTCACATCTCACAAGAATGTGACCATTTGCTTCCACTGCCCATCCTCTGCGCCTTTTACTTTCTGTCTGCTCTCTTCCTTTAAATACTGCCTTTCCAGATCCCTCTTCAGATAGCATAGGTCACGGATGTACCTGTGGTCTGTGGTTTTCCTGGACACATCCTCAAACTTTAGCTTAATAAACCTTCATTGATTGAGATATTGGCTCCATTCACTTATTTTGGTTTGCCAGAGTCTGTAGTCTTTCTACTCTGTTCAAACTGCTAAGCCTGAGAATAGGGATTGGGGGCACTTGGATCCTGGCAGTGTTGTGGGATTACTGAACCCCAGGATTAATAGCATGTGTTCCTGGAGCTTCCCCAGCATTTGCAGAAGAAAGAATTTTTTTTTTTTTTTTTTTTTTTTTTAGACAGAGTGTTACTATGTCGCCCTCGGTAGAGTACCCTGGCATCACAGCTCACAACAACCTCAAACTCTTGGGCTCAAGTGATTCTCTTGCCTCAGCTTCCCGAGTAGCTGGGACTACAGACGCCCACCACAACGCCCAGCTATTTTCAGTTACAGTTGTCATTGTTGTTTAGCAGGCCCAGGCTGGGCTCAAACCCTCCAGCCTCGGTGTATGTGGCTGGTGCCTTGCTCACTGAGCTACGGGTGCTGAGCCTGAGGAAGAAAGATTTTGATTTGTACTTTGTGGGAGAGGTGTGGATATAGGGTTTTTCTGTTGTTTTACATGTAGGAAGTGGTAGAAAACATTTTCACATGAAAACACTCAAGTCTGTATTATGAAGTGCAAAAGTAACACAAATTTTGAGGTAAAATGAGATACCAGAAATGCTTCCTGCTTTGTGTCAGGGCATTTAAGATTGCATTTTCACTTTCCTCTCTTTTAAAAACTAATAGTTTTATTGAGCTACAATCCACATACCATTTAATTTACCCATTTAAAGTATATAGCTTTATGGAGTTATGCAGCTTGTCACTGAAGTCAATTCGATAACATTTTTATCACACCAGAAAGAAACCTCTTACTCATTGAGATTACTACCCATTCCCCCCCCCCCCCACTCCTAGCCCTGTGTAACTATTAATATACTTTGTCTCTATGGATTTGTCTGTTCTTGGCATGTCATCTAAGTGGAATCAAACAATAGGTGATTTTGTGACTGTCTTCTTTCACATCCTGTGATGTTTCAAGTACTTCATTCCATTTTTAATGGTTCTTCTAAGAACTTAGTTTTAAAAACAGTACTTGGTAGTGTATGAATCTCAAGCATGGTGTTATAAAGAAGTTTTGGTGTTATAGAACAAAGTCAGTGAGAGTATAAAGCCTGTCTTTATTTTTCCAGGATGATAGCCTGATTTATTATTACTTGTTTATGCTCCTATCCGCATATGAGTAGTTTATATTTGAAAAGCATAAAGCCTTTGTCCCTTGATACATGGCGCATACGTATATTTTAGCTTTACGGGCTTAGTTCGATATTTGTTGAACGATTTTTTAAAAATGATCTAGAAGAGTGTTTGCGGAGCATGACTTCATGTGTGATAAGTAACTTTTAGATATTCTAGAAACACAAACAATTACTGAAGAGCTATTATAAGTCACCAGGGTGAATGATGATTATCTTTTACATGTCTATCAATTTCAGAAAGATTGTAACAGCAGGGTGTGGTGAATGAAATTAAAGTTGGCAGTTATTTCTGTCATAATCTCATAAGAATTTGCATACAGGTTGGCCCTGGATATTAGGGAGGCTTGAAGGCCAAGCTGAGGTATTTGGACTTTTTATATAGGTACGGGGACCCTTTGAATATTTTTTTTATTGGAGTGTCAACAAATAAAGCTGTGCCCAGGAAGATGAAGTTGGCAGCAGATGTTGGGTAAGAAAGGGAAAGGTGACCAAGGTGGGAAAGGTGAGTTGAAAGACAAAAATGCTCTGGACAGGAGGAAATGAGGACTTGAAATACTGCAGCAGGAAGATGAGGGAGAGTGGGTAGCTGGTGTAAGTGTTGGTTATAAGCAGGTTCCTGGCCTTTCCCCTGGATGACTGGATCAGAATCTCCCAGGTATAGCAACAGGACAGCTGCACTTCAAAGCTCCATCTGTGATGCTTGTGTCTACCATGCTGTCTTATGTGATGTGGGGATAGAATTTCCTGGAGTGTCCACTGATGGGCTGTGCGTGGGAGATCTCTGTGTGACTGAGAGAACGGGGAAGCTGTTTTAAAGGATTAAGAAACTAAAGACAGGTCTGACATACATCAGGTGTGACTCGCAGCGGAACTGCTTGTGTACTGGGATTGGCTCACAGTGTAGAATAATTATCCAGGGAGAGAGTCAGTGCAGTAAATAAAGAACATTTTTTAAAAGTAGATTTAGGAGTATCTTTTCTCCATGAGAAGATACTTTGCCACCTATTTACTATTTTTACTTTGTTATTGGAAACAAGTATTTGGGTAAGGAGAAGTAAGGAGAAGCTACACTCAGAAAGAAAGCAGGGAATCCACTCAGCCCAAGCTTTCACAGAGGCCTCTATGCCCTTGACACAGTTCTAAAATTGCTGGAACCTAGGGCAGCAACTGGCATGATGCCGTCTGATCGGACTCAGTTAAGACCATCTGAGGGAGAATGTGAAGCTAGGCTGTGCATAAACACTGGCAGAGGGCACAAAATCCTGGATGAAAAGGTAAGTCCCATGAGATTCTTGGTAACTGAAATGGCTGAGGTGTGACTGGGGCTGTGTCTGTGGAAGTGCCGGTATTCCTCCCCTGCCACTCATTAGAAGTGTTGCTCTGTCCTTGAGAGAGGTGGTTTGATTGTGTTACTCTGCATGGTTTTTGGCTTCTTGAGTAGCACCAGCAAACCAAGTATCTACCTCAGTTTAAAAAGTTAGCAATTTTCCAAACCCAGAGATCCTCACAAATAGATTCTGTGCCTTTGGTCTTTTTGATTTTAAGTCACTGTTTGTTCTTTTCAGAGGATCACAGCTTAAACTAGTAAGCATTTGAGTGACTGCAAGTATACAGGTCATCTAGGTGGTATGTTAGAAAGAAAGAGGGAAAGTTTTGGTCAAGTATTTGCAGTCTAGTTGAGAGAAAGAAGAATACATAATAATGATGTGTGAACTTCATAACTGTATTAGCTGCTATTCTCACTTGGGGCCTCAAGGAGCCCTGTGGCCATACCTATACCCAGCATCTTCTTACCCTGAAATGATGAATTCACTCCTTTCCCTCTGACCACAACCCTGTATCTTTGCAACTTGCCCTAAAAGTTAGTCTGAAAACATCAGTTCCTTGACTTCATCAGAACCTTCAATCCAAAACCCTCTCTACTTCTTACATAATCTTACCAGTTTCAGCTTAGATGCTATAGTTCTGTGGTCCCTGAGCCCAGGACCCTGGGCCAGTACTGGTCTGTGGCCTGTGAGGAACAGTGCGGCACAGCAGGAGGAGCAGCGGGTGAGCCAGAGCCAGGGAAGCGTCATCTGTATTTACAGCTGCTCCCCACTGCTCACATGCTGCCTGAGCTCCGGCTCCTGTCCTCTCATTGGTGGCATTGGATTCCCAGGGAAGCACCAACCTTGCTGTGAACTGCACGTGCAAGGATCGAGGGTGTGCATCCTTATGAGAATCTAGTGTCTGAGAATCTGAGGTGGGGCCGAGGTGGTGATGCTAGTACCGAGTGTGGCTGCACATACAGGATGGGGCTGTAGCTGCAGGGCAACAAGCTCAGGGCTCCCACAGATTCTGCATTATGGCGAGTTGTATAATTATTTCATTACATATTACAGTGTAATGATAATAAAAATAAAGTCACAATGAATGTAATCCCCACCCTACCCCTGGCTGTGGAAAAATTATCTTCCATGAAAACAGCCCCTGGTGCCAAAAAAGTTGGGGACTGCTGCTATAGCTCAAATTTCAGCTGCTCTTTAGTCAGCATCTTCAGCTCCCTTAGTCATCCTTCAGTTTCTGGCAGAATCTCAGGCTGGGGTAAGATCCCGCTGCCTATTTAATTCTTAGCCTGTGCCAGGGATGCAAGTGGCTGGGGAAAACCAATCAAGTGTGCTGCTATGAAACTTTAGACAGCCGTGAGCACTGCCCACTGATCCTGCCGTTTCCTTTTACTCTCTGCCGTCGTCTACGTTGATCTTTTAAGACATTCTGTGTGTTTCTCAAACCTTCACCACTTGACTCCCTCTCAGTAATTGACCCCACCTCCAGCCATACGAAGAATGCTGCCGTCTTCACCTCTAGCCCTCAAACCCGTCAGCTCCCTGGCCTTCCTCCTCTCCTCTTGTAATGGAAGAGGCATCCCGCCCATTTAAAGCTAATCATCCTGCCAATATCACATGTTCTATTTTCTTAGGGACCAAAGAGGATAGAGACTGAAGGCAGGGAGACTTGTTAGGGGACAGCACTATTTGTAATCAATGGGACAGCTCTGAGTGTGGCTATTAGGGAGAATAGTTGTATCTTTGACAGTAAAAGGGAAGTTGAAGAAGGATCTGGTGATGAAGTGCGGTTCAGCAGCTGTTAGATTTCTTCAGAAGTTACTGTGGTGTCCAAGTCCCTCCTAGGCTTTGTCTGTTAGTCAACCTCATGTAAATAGGTGCAGGCTAAGTGAGGCCTTTTTGTCAAATAGCATTTTTTTTTTTTTTTTTTTTTTACTGCCTTTTCTATGCCAGTTTGTTTTTTGAGACAGAATCTTACTTTGTCACCCTTGGTAGAGTGCCGCCCTGTCATGCTCACAGCAACCTCACACTCTTGGATTCAAGTGATTCTCTTGTCTCAGCCTCCCGAGTAGCTGGGACTACAGAGGCCTGCCACAATGCCTGGCTATTTTTAGAGACTGGGTCTCACTCTTGCTCAGGCTGGCCTCAAACTCTTAAGCTTAGCCAGTCAACCCATGTTGGCCTCCGGAGTGTTAGAATTCCAGGCGTGAGCCACTGTGTCCAGCCTATGTCAGTATTTTTCAACAAGATCTGTCAATGAGCCAGTATGATAGAATTTCCACCATTTCTGTGGGTTAAAGGAACTCTGGGGTACTATTCATTAAACTAGAAATAGCTCCCTCTCTGGAGCCTCTGAAAGCTTGAGATCATGTGTATTTGGTACACAAGAATCATTTTTGTTTCTTCGTCTGTTATTATTATTAAGTGTTTAGAAATAATTTCTGTTGCTGCAGCTGAGCAAGACAGAAAACAGGAGTATGTATGTGGAGTATTGGGATGGCCCCTTTTTCCTTCAGAGTGTGACGGTGGGGCAGGGCGTGTATAAATAGGAAATGAGACAAGAGAAGTACTTTTTTTTTTTTTAATTTTAGCTTTAGTTATCTGTAAATAAATGAAATTATTTAATTTTTAAATTAATGTAGATAAAGCTGGCATATAAAAGGTTTATAAATGTTGGTTCTCTTTCTGTTGGCTAATTTCTGAAACTTAATCCAAATCAAATAGCATGACTACTTAAGACCTGTGTTTTTGTATTTTAGGAACCCTGATTGCTGTCCTTCAGCACATTCACTATGAAGTTACTAGTGATACTTTTGTTTTCTGGACTTGTAACAGCTTGTAGAGGTGATTTGCCACCCACGTTACTCCTGGTGTCCTTCGATGGCTTCAGAGCTGACTATCTGAAGAACTATGAATTTCCTCATCTCCAAAATTTTATTAAAGAAGGTGTCGTGGTAGAGCATGTTAAAAATGTTTTTATCACAAAAACATTTCCAAACCATTACAGCATTGTGACGGGTTTATATGAAGAAAGCCATGGCATTGTTGCTAATTCCATGTATGATGTAGTCACAAAAAAACATTTTTCTGACTCTAATGACAAGGATCCTTTTTGGTGGAATGAGGCTGTCCCTATCTGGGTGACCAATCAGCTTCAGGAGAACAGATCAAGTGCTGCAGCTATGTGGCCTGGTACTGATGTATCCATTCATAACACCACACCTTCCTATTTTATGAATTATAGCTCCTCAGTGTCATTTGAAGAGAGACTAAATAATATCACTATGTGGCTAAACAATTCGAGCCCACCTGTCACCTTTGCAACACTCTATTGGGAAGAACCAGATGCAAGTGGCCACAAATACGGACCTGAAGATAAAGAAAACATGCGCAGGGTATTGAAAGAAGTAGATGATCTTATTGGCAACTTAGTCCAAAAACTCAAGATGTTAGGATTGTGGGAAAATCTTAATGTGATCATTACAAGTGATCATGGGATGACCCAGTGTTCTCAAGACAGAGTGATAAATTTGGATCTCTGCATCAGTAATTCAAGCTACACTCTTATAGATTTGAGCCCAGTTGCTGCAATACTTCCCAAAATAAGTAAGTAAACTTTTAGCTGAGGGATATTTGAAAGGGGCAATTGATAGAGGAGGGAGAGGTATATAGGAGTAGAGTTCTGATGTTTTTTCCAGGACTGTATGTTCATACTTACTCAGAGTTGGATTTTATGTTTTTCCCCCAAATTTCAAGTTTTGGGCACCTTATGATTTACGTTCAAAGCTATTATTTCTTTGCTTATTGATATATTTCCTAATTTTTCACACTGTTGGAAAAAAGGAAAATTTTATCCTTAACCATCTTGGATTTTAGTGTGAGATACCTTTCTTATGCTGATCATAGAATTAGTAATTAGTAGTAAGGTAATTAGTTTGTATACTTAGGAAACTGAGCATGAAAATTACCTTTTGTCTGTAAAAGTCCACCTGGATAATTCACATAATGAAATATGCTTGGAGAAAGTGTATCAGTGCTCCACACTGTCATGCTATTAGTGCTGTTTTTTAAGAATAAAGTGATTTTGGTAGATGACATTGTATAGGATTATTCCACTTTAGTTAATGCATACTTTTTCCTTATCAGTCAAACGTAATTTTCCTTTACTATTTCCTTTTTCTTTCAGATAGAACAGTAGTTTATGATAAAATGAAAAGCTGTCACCCTCACATGAATGTTTATCTCAAAGAAGACATTCCTAACAGATTTTATTACCAACATAATGATCGAATTCAGCCTATTATTTTGGTTGCTGATGAAGGCTGGACAATTGTGCTAAATAAATCCTCACAAAAATGTAAGTATTTATTTAGGATTTTACAGTTGTATCCTTTGGACACAACAGTACCTGTTAAGAAGGCACTTTGATTCAGAGATGTTTACACAGATTAATAATTCAATTTCTAGCTAGATCATTCTCAGGTCATCGTTTGATAGCAATATACAGTAACCACAATTTCAGGATAGATAGAAAGGAAGGTAACCTTAAGGGTGAACGCATACTTTCACCTTCTTACCAAAAGTGCAGTTATTATCAGTAATTTTCAGGATTAGTTCTCTAGATCTGTAGAAAATTGAAATAAACAAAAGAGAAAAAGTAAAAGTACAAGGGGAGAGATTAGTTCAAATGTTCTTTTCTTGTATATGTTTAAAAAATTTGTTTGAGTCACCTTAAGCCTTTCTCCAGTAGTAAAATCATTTACCTGAATGCTATGGTTATTTAGAATGCTGGGCAACAACTACAGAATAAACAAGCAGACAAAATCCATGTAAACAAAATAGATATATCATAATCTCTTCTAAAACTGAGAAAAGGTATGGAGGGAGGTACAGATCGCCTCAACTAAAGCTTACTTTTCCATTCAATTTAAATGCTTTTTTAAAAAATGTGATTTTGTAGTCTATAGCAGGAGTCAGCAAACTTTCTCTGTGAAGGGCCAGATAGTACACATTTTAGGCTGTGTGGGCCAGCTAATCTCTGTCTCAGGTACTCCACTCTGCCTTCTTAGTGTGGAAGTGGCTAGGGACCTATGTAAACAAATTGAAATGGGTGTTCTAGCAAAATTGTTTGCAAAAGCAGGTGGAGGACTGAATGTGGCCTTGGGCTATAGTTTACAGATTCCTGATCTACATCAACAGAAGCATCAGGGTCTAGGGGTTTGTGTGTTATTTATATTTATGTTATTTTATTTTATATACTCATTATTGAAACTTTGAAAATAAAGACAAGCATAGAAAAGAGAACATTAACTACCCATAATCCCTCAGTACAGAAATACAAACAAATGTAAATTATGAGTTTTCCACAATCTAATCTTTTTTCATTACAAACAATGCATATTTTAACATAGAAATCATAATATCTATATGTATTGTTATATTCTGCTTTCTGTCATATTGGTCATACTTATTTTTATTGTGAAATATTTCAAATATACAACTAAAGAATATAAAAATATCAATATACTCATCACTCAGTTAAAATATGAAAGTGAGAGCTTATTAAATGCAACTAGTGTACCTTAAAAACAGTCTTTGTTAAAATAAAGCTAAAAATGAGCAATCTAGTACTGGAATTCTATTAGAGACCATCACATGTTTTCCTTTGAGTCAGAATTTTCCTGGCGTTACAAGTTCTAGTCATGTGAAGCTAAACTTCACATTCAGTACAAGAATCTTCTATAACATTTTCAGTGGTCTGGCCCTCCAGATATTGGGATGTTTATTGACTCTAATTAAACCAGTAGTACATTATGTCTTCCTGCCACTTATCACAGGAGCAATTAAGATAGGTAAGGCTGCAGGTGAGCCTCTTTCCCCTTCCTCACTTCTGCTCTCCCCAGTTGTACAGGACCCTCAGCCTGACCACTCTGTCACGTGTGCTGTTTGCAGTAGCTTTTGCAAACAGAGATTGACAGGTGTTATAAGTGGAACCAGGGCTAAAAGTTAAGTACATCAGGTTGAGAAGTAATGTTAAAGTCTAAGGCCATGACGGACTGGGAAAAACAGTGTGGGTGTGTGAAATAGGAGACGTGGCACAGTTGAAGAAGTAGAGATTTTTATTTCTGGCCCCTGTTTGGTCCAACTAAACAGAATCTTAATGGTAATCTAGTGTACATAAACTAGAAGAGAGTTATTTTGTAGTAAAAGGGATGGTCTTATTTACTAACGTCATTTTGTTCTTTTTCAGTAGGTGACCATGGTTATGATAATTCTTTGCAAAGTATGCATCCATTTCTAGCTGCCCATGGACCCGCATTTCACAAAGGCTACAAGCAAAACACAATGAACATTGTAGATATTTATCCAATGATGTGCCACATCCTGGGATTAAAACCACATCCCAACAATGGAACCTTTAGTCATACGAAGTGCTTGTTAGTTGACCAGTGGTGCATTAATCTCCCAGAAGCCATTGGGATTGTTATCGGTGCACTCGTGGTGTTAACCATGCTAACGTGCCTCATCATAATCATGCAGAATAGACTCTCTGCACCCCGTCCGTTCTCCCGACTTCAGCTACAAGATGATGATGATGATCCTTTAATTGAGTGACACGTGTTGGGGTTTGTACAAAGTGTCTTTGATGAATCACAAAACTAAGGATTCATCCATGGAATGGTGTTGCAACTATGAAAAAGAATACTTTGGAAGACAAAGAACAAGCATGCTAAAATCATTTTGTTTTGTTTTTCCTTGTGTTTTCTTTGGTGAATTTGCTAATGCAAATAACTCTTGACCGTAGTAAAATTGCTAGTAAATCATTAGTTAACACCATTTATGTCTCTAACTAAAAATAGCTTTTGAGAAAAATACTCCCTTTGCCTTCCTTTTTTTTTTTTTTTTGCTTTGAAGCTATGATACATCCTTAAATGAAACACATCAAAATTTAGTAGGCATGCTTCTCTAATAAATGTATATATTTGTAAACAAAATGACAGAAATCTTGATACAATTCATGAATTTTGTGTATCAGGGAGAAAATGTTTTCTATATTTTTGTATTTATGTCTAATTAGTTAATAGCCCAAGTAACCTTTTGAGGTAGGAAATTCTCTGTGATGGTTAATAAAATTGATTAAGCAGGCAGAAAAGATGTAGCATCTGAAGAAATTATTTTAAAGGAAGCTATTAAAAAACAAAACCAACTAAGACATGTGGTACAAACCTGAGCTGTCACCATTGTGTCTTAAGTTATCGAAGTCTCAGAAGTTAAATCTTTTGAAGATTATTGCAAATAAGAAATTCAGAACCCGTCAGACCACGTGAGGAGCACTTTACACGTACCAGTGTAGTAGTGAGTACCCAAATTCTCCGGAGGAGTTCCAGCTCCACTGCTTATTAGTTAATGTGACCTTGGGGAAGTTACTTAATCTCTGTTTATTTTCTCATCTGTAAAATGGGGATTATAAAAAGAGTACCTAGCTCATAGGGTTTCTGTGAAAATGAAATGAGGTGTTGTTTCTGGGTGTTGCAAAACACCCAGAAAAATACTTGGCATAAAATAAATTCTATATAAGTAAAAAAAAAAAAAAAGAAATTCAGAAGAAAGTAGAGAAAAGCACTTTTCTTCATTTGTGCATAATGCCTTTGTGTAAAAGTTATTTAGTTGTGTGAGTGTGTGTACAAGTGTGTGTATGTGTGGGTGTGCAGGCAACATGTGACTATTATGGAAGGAGGTCAAAGGTGGGCTGTGGCCAGGCTTCCACATTTCCACAGAACACAGCTCTCAGGAAAGGTTATTTTTGCACTTAATATATGTTTACTTTCTCCTTAGTTACAACCTAAAATCATAACATTAAAATTTCATTAATTTTTGTTACCATTTAACTTTCTTGGTTGTTTATTGTAACCTTAGTTATCCTAGTGCAATAGAAAAATTTATGACCCAAGTACAAATCTGATTTTGATTGGATCAGAGTAAGGAACGAAGATTTTTATATTTACTTTTGGGACTTTACTCCCTACTTTTTTGGCTATAAAGTAGCTAAGAAATTTAAAATGTGATTTAGTACCTTCTGATCCTTTATGCCATTCATGTATTACAGCAGAGTGGCCTCAGCGCTGCTCTGCTTCTTTTTTCCCTCTAGTATTTAATCACAGAAATAATCACTCTGCTCATGTCTTTAACATGTTTGTTCAGAGCTAAGGATTTGTTGTGAAGTGTCATCCTACTTTTGTTAGGTGTTACCTTCTAATAATCAAAATTAATATAAAGAAATTGAGTTGGATAGCAGATTAGATTATATTTAGTAGAGGGAAAATTAAGCTCAAGAACCATTTGTCAGCACCAGAGGCAAGCAATTAATATTAATGGTGTGATCTTTCAGGTTTTGACCACATAAAATAAAGTTGGTAACTTTTGCCAGTACAGAATTACAACAAGCATGCAGCCAGGTAAATGTTGATTATCTGTGATGGTAAAGAACAATAGCACCAGTTGTCACACATATAGCTCATTCTGTTGTAATTTCTTGAGCCTAATTGGTGCCAATTATATTTGGGATTCTTGAGACACATCTCCCCATCCTGCATAAATAATCCATGCATTGGCCACAGGTGACTGTATTAAGAACAGCAAAGTAAATGAATGAAATAAAACCAATAGGACTAATTCCATCTTTTGAAAAATTTTACTTCTGATTTCTTACATACATAAAGCAGTTATCCTAAAGGTTATGAGCTGATTTGAACAAAATAATAAGAAAAGCTCCATTCTACTTTAATTTCCATTTTATAAAAGGAATAGAACTGACACATCTAAAGCTTTTTTTTTTAAGTAGTAGACATTTTTGAAGTGTCTAAAATAGGATATTTTATACTTGTGGTAGTGTGAGTGCTAGTGATTGCATTAGCTCAACTGGTGGTTGTGAATATCAGGAATCTATACGTGGCATCCAGCCCACTAGTGAAGTTTAAATAGGATGAAATAGGAAGAGAGATTGTGTCAGTGTCTTCACCCTGTCAACAAGATAGTTGTCTATTTTTCTTGTCTTCCATTCGCAAAATATCAACCTTAATTTTAAATTAGGTAAATTTTTTAAAGTATATGTTGATGGGACAAGAACAATGGTATTTATTTAATCACAGTATAATTTATATGTTCTATTGGGCTTTGTGTTAATTCATTTTATGTTTAAGAAAATTACTCCTGTAGAATACTTCAAAAATCTTTTATATGAAAACTTCTTTTATATGAAGCTTTTTGGTGTGAATTTTGCTAAATAAATAATATGCTGCTATGTTTTCAGGGTGGTAGAAAGTATTTGGCTCCAAGCAACGTTTTAATTGTTTATGACAATACTCCAAAGTAATAGAAGATTTTTGAGTGTCTTTTGTTAATTCTGTGAGTTAATTCAGAGTAAGTACTTTACATATGACATAGGGAGAGTTCTGCTGTTATTAATGTAAAAGTTCTTCCAGTAAACAGCAATAGAACAAAAAATATTTCAATGCTCTCTGTGCTATAGGCTTTGTATTATTTTTTTAGGCTTGGTGTAAGAATTTGCAGATCAATTATTGGAACTTTGAAAGAATAAAATGCCTTTGGATTGTTCTTGGGTATCTTCCTTTCTTGCCCATTGTCTGATAAACTTTCAGGAATTATCTAATTCTTTTTACTTGGAAGGTTTTACTTTATTGTTAATACATAAAGTTATAAATGAAGCACAAAGGTGAGATGAAAAATGTTTATTGTTAATTCTTAAAATACTGTATAAATAAAATGAATATGCTTTAAAAGAATTTGTATGTAGTGCCTTAAGTTAAAGTAAAATATATTAATATTTAGACTATGTTGTTTAATTTGTAGTTGTAACTTTATGATTTAAACATTTTATGTGAATAAAATCTACCAGAAATTGTTTACTGTAATTATTAAACTTAAAGTGTGGTTTCATTGGTAATTTTTAAATTTGTCACCTTGAATGTATACATATACTGCAACAGATGTTATCACAACTTAGAAGTATTGCACAAACCCACATAGGTACTCATTACAGTTCTTTTTCCCCAATCCAGATTAAGTGTGTAAGATTTAACCACATTTTTTTAAAAACTGCAAATATGCAATTCTTCTTGAGGACCTTATTGGAAAGAAAACTAAGATAAATTGTGCAGAGTCCAGAACTATAATTTATTGGCCTACAATAGAAGGGAAGAGGTTTGGAAAAGCTGATTATAAAAGTAGTAATTGATTAATTTCCTATCTTGATATTCAGGGAACACTGCTAAGAAAACAAGGGTAAAAGGTACCCTGGAAGGGAGTTTTTTAAAAAATGGCAAAACTTACATACTAACATATTTATGTGTGAGTGTACTCGTGGTTTGACACCTGCTCCTGATATCCTTGGATCCAGAGTCATTTTCCAGGCCCTGTGCTTCCTGAAGTTTGGAGGCCAGCTTTGCCTTGTGGGGACTGTGTGTGTATATCATTACATCCCCTCTACCCTCTGCCAGTGCACACCCCTCTCCCCCAACCATTGCTTGAGAACATGTGACAATGCAGATGATTCAGTTTGGTCCTTTTGCACACAAACATGCAAATTCTTTATCCTAATGTTTGAAGTGCATACAGGTAATTGGCTGGTATTTTAATAACCAGCTCCTCTGATTCATGTCCCATGTCATGATTACCTGGGGGGCAAAGGCAGAGTCTGAACCCCAAGAGCAAGCCAAACTGCCATGACGGCCTTCTATTTTTCCACAGTTTCTTTTATATTTTTGACCTCTGAAATCTCATTTCCACGGTTAGTAACCTAGTGAACTTCTCCAGTGACAGTTCACGATGATGATTTACCAATTCATGTCTCCAGTTCAGACCTCCCTCTTGTGTTAAAGATCTGAAGTGCTGGTCACCTAATATACATTCTTTTATTCTTTTCATATCCACCGTCCTTAAGCCCACCATCACAGACAGGAGTGATGGAAAGGATCAAAGGACCCCCAAACAAATCTTGATAACCCCACTATACAAGTACATATTTTATAAAGGAGTTCCTATAGATTAGACACAGAACTATTGATTTATACTTTGAATTCACTGAGGAGAGTGAATATGTTTTTTACACTTAAAACTTTCTGAAAAGGTTCCCTCTACCATTTTTTGATAATTTTAAAGATACGTAATAATTCTGTTTCCAGTAATGGTAGACCATGTAACTCAAGCCAACCCTCTTGCTGAGGACTAGAAAGTCTGTAGACTTATAAAATAACTGTGTTTAGGCACTGAGGAATTTCCAAGAAAGTGAACAATTAAGCCAAGATGTGGAAGGACAAAAACCATAAAGGTGAGTCCTTAATGGCACCTGTAAATGAAGAGGCAGCTGAGGGGCGGAGATGCTACCTCATCAAAAGGAGGCTGGGACAGGGTAGTAGAAGGAGAGAAAGCACAGATGTTTTTAAAAAACAGAATATTTTTTAAAAACCATACGAGTCTATTTTATTTGGATCAAACCTAAAAATAAAAAGAAATGAGTCATTTCCTAGGAAAATATTGTTGAATAAAATTGACCCCAGTAGACAAAGAGAAAACTAAAACATATATAATTTCTATATTTAAAGAGAGAGTTGTAAATTAGTATATAAAAAGTGTAAAGTCTCAAAAGCGATAACGCTTTTTTTTTTATAATGGTCAGATTTGGATATCAGTTTATAATTGCCACACAAAGCTAATGTCTTAAGTCAGATATGGTGACAGTGCCTGTAGTCCAAGCAATTTCACTGGTTAGTTCTATCACACACTTGAGGGAAAACTGAACCAGTTTTACAGAAAATAGAGAAAGAAGAAACACATTCCAACTTTTCTTCTGAGGCCAGTGTAACACTGGTACTATAAATAATTCTTGACAAAGATACTAAAAGAAAATCATAGGCCAATATCCCTATGAACAAAAATCCTTAGCAAAATATTATCTAGTTGAACCCAACAGCATTTCAAAATGGTATGACACATTAGTAAGTGGAGTTTATCACAGGAGTGCAGTATTGGTTTGAGCATTGAAAATCAATGTTATCCTTCATATTATTAGAAAAAAGGAAAACCGTCAAATCAATGAATATAGGAAAACATTTGACAAAATTCAAAACCACTTATTTATACAAACAAATTGATCAAACTTGGAATAATGGGGTACATCTTCAAGACAATAAATGGCATCTATAAAAAAAAGTGGCTGGATGTGGTGGCTCCCACCTGTAATCCTGGCACCCTGGGAGGCCAAACCAGGTGGATAGCTTGAGCTCATGAGTTTGAGACCAGCCTAAGCAAAAGCAATACCCCATCTCTACTAAAAATAGAAAAACTTGAGACAAGAGGATCACCTGAGCCCAAGAGTTGGAGGTTGCTGTGAGCTATGATGCCACAGCACTCTACCCAAGGTGACAGCATGAGATTCTGACTCAAAATTCAAAGCAAAACAAAACAAAGCTACAGTGAATATACTGAATGATGAAATACCAAATGCCCTTCTCCTAAATTCAGGAGAACAAGGCAAGGATATCCACTCTTACCACTTACATTTAACATTTCACTGAAGGTCCTGGAAGTTCAATAAGGCAAGAGAAATAAGTATTGAAAAACAAAACTTATACTCACAGATGACACAACAGTATACATAAAAAATCTGCATTGTGTGTAATCCCAGCTATTTGGGAGGCTGATGCAAAAGAATTGCTTAAGCCCAAGAGTTTGAGGTTGCTGTTTGCTGTAACGCCACAGCATTCTACCCAGGGTGACATAGTGAGACTCTCTCAAAACCAACAAAAAAATCTGCCTTCTTGCTTGGGTGTGGTGGTCAATGCCTATAATCCTGGCACATTGAGAGACCGAGGTAGGAGGATTGCTTGAGACCAGGAGTTTGAGACTAGCCCGAGACCCAATTTCTGCAAAAAAAGGGAAAAAACAGTCAGGCATGGTGGTGTGCACCTATAGTCTTAGCTACTTAGGAGACTGAGGCAGAGTGGTTGAGCCCAGGAGTTTGAAGTTGCAGTGAGCTATGATGAGGAAATTGCACTCTACCCCAGACAACACAATGAGCCTGCCTCAAGAAAGAAAGGAAGAGAGAAAGAGAGAGAAGAAAGAAAGAAAAGAAAGAAAGGGAAAGGAAAAGGAAAAGGAAAGGAAGAGACAGAGAGACAGAGAGAGACAGGGAGAGAGAAAAGATAGAAAAAGAAAGGAATTTAAATTTAAGAAAGGAGTTCACAGAAACTGTATGTGAGTTCAACAAATTTATGGATATAAAGTAAATTTGCAAAATGTAAGGGTATTTCTATATTTCAGCAGAAAACAGTTTGAATATCTGAAACATATTTACATTTACATATCAGCAAGCATGAAATATTTAGGGATAAATATAACAAAATACATGCAGAATCTTTGCATAGAAAACTGTAAAACATTGAGAGCAGTTAAAGAGACCAAAATAAACAGAAGGCTATATCATGTATATAGGTTGCAAGATTCAATATTTGTTAAAATGGCAAGTCTCTCCAAACTGTTTATTGCAAGCAAGCAATTCCAGCAAACTTTTATTTATATTTTATAGAACTGCATAAGTTGACTCTAAAATTTATGTAGAAATGCAAAGAGCCAAGACAATTTTCAAAAAAATGGTATGACACACTCTATTAGATGTCAAGAACTGTGGAGGAATAACCCTCATGCTTCCAAGGACAGTCACCGGTTCTTAACACATCAATGGAAACTCTGAGAGCAAGACATTCTCCTGGCAAGCCTAGAGAAGTCTTGTAACTTGGAGGCAAGTCCCTAGGAACTCAGTATTCTGGAATGAGATGAAATCAGTTACTCAACAGTAAGCAGGTGTAAAACCTTAAACATCTTAGGGTACTTCATTGTGGGAGTTGAGGAGAAAGCCCATAGTTTCCTTTTTGTGGTCTTTAAACACATAGCTCCTATAAGTCATTACTCAGCACTCTTCACACCCTTCATTCCCCTCAATAAATAGCCACTGTAAGGGTTATTTGAGGATCTCCTGCACCTCTGGTGAACCTCACCTCTTGCAAGCTTGTACTTTCAATCTGCGTCCTGGCTGTTTCCTTCGAGCGGCTCCGACAAAGAACTATTATAAAGTGAGACTAGTTAAGGCAATATATTATTGGCACAAGGATAGACAGATGTACAGAATTAATCGCCTTTGTTAAAATCAAAAACCAATACATGAAATCCACTGAATCCTGAAATCCACTCAGCCCAATTCTCACTCTAGTTTCATTCTGGCTTTGGTGACCTGACAATGCTTAGTACCTTTCTTCCTGGCCTAGAGGAAGTGTCGCCTGGCTCTGACACTGTAGCATTGGGTGCCTACGAGATCATGCCTGGCATTTGTGCATGCATTACCCCAATAGGCCAGGTGAAGGGATAGTGGGAAGGCACCTGTCTACAAGCCAGGAAGAGAGCCCTCGCTAAGAAACAAATCTGCTGGCATCTTCTTCTTGGACTTACCAGTCTCCAGATCTGTAAGAAACAAATGTCTATTTTTTAAGCCACCCAGTCTAAGGTATTTTGTTATGGCAACTGGAGCTGACTAATGTACACTTATAGTTTTCGAATAGTTCCAATACTATAAAAATCTCGTGTGTTAGCCCTTTATAATCCCCTTCCATTTCTAGAATTTTGTCATTTGAATACTATCATATATAAATGGAATTTTACCATATATACCTTTTTGGCCTTGGTTTTTCCACATATCAAAAAAAAGTTGTTCTTTGTTATTGCTGAACAGTATTTCATGGCATATTTGTATCACAATTTGTTTAACCACTCAATGAATTAAAGGATATTTGGACTGATTCCAGTGTTCTCCTTTACAAATAAAACTGCTATGAATGTTTGTGTACAGGTTATTGGTGGGCATGTTAAGTTTTCATTTCTTTAGTATGAAAGTCCAATAGACAAACGCTGAGTCACATGTTTAGTTTTATAAGAAACTGTCAAACTTTTTTCCAGAATGATCATACCATTTCCCATTCCCAGTAGCAATATATGAGTGTTTCTTTGCATCCTTGCCAATGTCACCACTATTTTTTTATTTTAGTTCTGAAAGATTTGTAGTGACATCTTATTGTGGTTTTAATTTACATTTCCCAGTGGCTAATGATGTTAAACAACTTTTCGTAAGATTACTAGCCACCTATATATCCTCCTTGGTAAAAAATCTCTTCCTATCTCTTTCCTATTTTTGAATTTGATTATTTGTATTTTACTTTGGAATTTTGAGAGTTCTTTATATCCTACAGATTAGTTCTTTTTTGGATATGGGGCAAGCAAATACTTTCTCTATGTCTCTAACTTGTCTTTTTAACCTCTTCTCATGGACAAAGAACAAAAAGAGTTAATTTTTATAAGGTCCAGGTTACCTATTTTTTCTTTTATACATTGTGCTTTTGGTGACAAGTTTTTCTCATTCTAGGTTATGAAGATTTTCTTCTATATTGTTTTCTACAAGTTTCATTATTAAGTCTATGATTATCTTTGAGTTATATTTTATTTAAGATGTAAAACGTAGGTTGAGGTTCAAGTCAATTTTTTTTATTACATCATAGCTGTGGACATTAATGCAATTATGGTGTACAATGTGCTGGTTTTATATGCAATTTGAAATATTTTCATCAAACGAGTTAAAATAGCCTTCATGGCGTTTTCTGAGTTATTGTGTTAAGACATTTATATTCTACATTTAGTAAATTTCACATGTACCCTTGTAAGATGCACCGTAGGTGTGGTCCCACTGATTACCCTCCCTCTTCCCATCATCTCCTCTCCCTGCCCTCTCACCTTTCCCCATATATTCTTTCATATGAGCGCTATAACGTGGTTTCATAGTAGGGCTGAGTACATTGGATACTTTTTCTTCCATTCTTGAGATACTTTGCTAAGAAGAATATGTTCCAGCTCCATCCATGTAAACAGGAAAGAGGCAAAATCTCCATCTTTCTTTAAGGCTGAATAATATTCCATGGTATACACGTACCATGATTTGTTAATCCATTCGTGGGTCAATGGGCACTTGGGCTTCTTCCATGACTTAGCAATTATGAATTGGGCTGCAATAAACATTCTGGTACAGATGTCTTTGTTATATTGAGACTTTTGGTCTTCTGGATATAAACCTAGTAAAGGAATTATAGGATCGAATGGCAGGTCTATTTTTAGATCTCTAAGTATTCTCCAAACATCCTTCCAGAAGGGACATATTAGTGTACATTCCCACCAGCAGTGTAGAAGTGTGCCCTATTCTCCACCTCTACTCCAACATCTCTGGTTTTGGGATTTTGTTATGTGGGCTACTCTTACTGGGGTTAGGTAATATCTCAAAGTAGTTTTGATTTGCATTTCTCTGATGATTAAGGATGATGAGCATTTTTTCATGTGTCTGTAGATCGTGCATCTGTCTTCTTTAGGGAAGTTTCTCTTCAAGTCCCTTGCCCACCCTGAGATGGGATCACATGTTCTTTTCTTGCTAATACGTTTGAGTTCTCTGTGGATTCTGGTTATTAAACCTTTATCGGAGGTATAACCTGCAAATATTTTCTCCCATTCTGAAGGCTGCCTGCTTGCTATACTTACTATGTTCTTGGCTATGCAGAAGCTTTTTAGTTTGATCAGGTCCCAGTAATGTATTTTTGATACTGTTTCAATTACCTGGGGAGTCCTCCTCATAAAATATTCACCCAGGCCGATTCCTTCAAGAGTTTTCCCAGCACTTTCTTCAAGTATTTTTATAGTTTCATGTCTTGAGTCTAAACCTTTTATCTAGTGAGAGTCTATCTTAGTTAATGGTGAAAGGTGTGGGTCCAGTTTCAGTCTTCTACAGGTCACCAGACAGTTCACCCAGCCCCATTTATTAAATAGGGAATTTTTTCCCCACTGAATGTTTTTAATTGGCTTGTCAAAGACCAAATACTGGCAAGTAGCTGGGTTCATCTCTTAGTTCTCTATTCTGTTCCAGACATCTACTTCTCTGTTTTTGTGCCAGTACCATGCTGTTTTGATCACTATCGATTTATAGTAGAGTCTGAGGTCTGGTAGCATGATTCCTCCTGCTTTGTTTTTATTTCTGAGTAACGTCTTGGTTATTTGAGATTTTTTTCTGATTCCCTATAAAATGAAGTATTATTTTTTCAAGCCCTTTAAAATATGACAATGGAGCTTTAATAAAAATTGCATTAAAATTATATATTGCTTTGGGTAGTATAGACATTTTAACAATGTTGATTCTTCCCAGTCATGAGCATGGTATGTTTTTCCATTTGTTAACATCTTCAGCTATTTCTTTTCTTAAAGTTTCATAGTTCTCTTT